>JAMKCH010084967.1:0-226044 GCA_023653785.1 Ophioderma brevispina | reverse complement strand
CAAGGTCACATGAGGTCACCAAGGTCACATGGGGTCACATGAAGTCACCAAATCGAATCACCAAGATCAGAATCACCATGTCATCAGTCCACACAAGGTCACGTGAGTCACCAAGATCACATGAGGTCACCAAGGTCACATGAGGTCACCAAGGTCACATTAGGTCACCAAGGTCACATGAGTCACCAAGGTCACATGGGGTCACAAAGGTCACATGAAGACACCAAGGTCACAAGAAGTCAACAAGGTCACACACAGTCCCAAAGGTCACATGAGGTCACCACACCCCCCCTTCCCCGACGCACCCTACCCAACGCACACCACCCTGACCCCCCCCAGACGCACATCCCCTACCCCCCGACGCACCCCACCCCCTCCCCTACGTACCCCACCTCACCACTAAACACCCCACCTTCCCCCTCCCCAACACTCCACCCTGCCTCTCTCCAACACCCCCACCCTGCCCCCTCCCCAACACACCACCCCTTCCACCCTTCCCACACCCCCTCCTGCCCCTCCTCACACCCCATCCCTTCCACCGACATCCCCACCACCCCCCCCTTCCCCCCTCCATATTATTCACACACACACAAGATGGTTTTTATATAGTTTTCATGTAGCAAAGGAATTTTCACTTATCCGATGTAATCATTTTAGCGTTCAGCAATTACGCTAATTTAACAATTAGCTCATTTGCAATACCCAGCTCGTATCTGATTTTCAAATGGCAAAGAGATGCGCACCATAATGGTTTTTCGGGCAGTGAAGGAATTTTGCATATCCAGTACCATTTCAAAAATATCAGCGACTGATTTTTGCATATTAATTCGGCTCATTTGCATTGTAATTTGTCCGACAATATGCCCAACATCTATCAGGTCGAGAACTCTTTTACCCACTTCCTTCCACCAGTTACATCTTATGAACACCTTACGTAACTCAGATAACTTGCACACAATCCTGTGGCGGGAAAGGGTTAATAGTTTGACCGGCCCATAGTAAGCTACTTACTATTCTGATTGCAAATAATGGCGGCAAAGCCTACACAATAATATTCTGGGCACCGCACCTCACAACTCTAATCACCTCACCCTACCAAGTGGGAAGTAACTCGGGATTAGCGTTTAGCCAGCATAGCATTTCAAAAAAAGGTTGAACCAAATTCTGAAAAATATGCAAATAAGCTAATTACAATCATAATATGCAAATAATGCGCCAAAAGTAACATATATTGGCGGCACACACACCATCGCTGCCCTCAAATCAACCTCGCTCTATCATCCTATCAAGTTTGGAAGTAAATCGGAGATAGCGTTTTAGCCTGGAGAGCATTTTGAACAAGTTAACCGAGTCAAACGGACGGACATACAGACACACTGACTAATACGGACGGACAACACAAATTTGGGACTAGTATGTGCCTCCATGAACATTCGTTCCGGTCGACACAAAAATGATATAAAACACATCCTCAATGTAGTCCAATAATTTTATGATTTGACCCCACACCAATGGCACAGAAACAATTTTGGTGTTAATCTACTCTGAAAGTCCCAAAATCAAATATATTAAAAGTCTACCAAAATCACCCCTAGTGGAACATGTAGGAATAAGGGGGCAACGTTTGTATACAGGGTAAAAAATTAGAATTGTTCGAATTGATTTAAAATATGTACCAATTTTTGGGCTCCTCCTAAGGTTAAAAAAAGGTATAGTTTGCCCTATCTACGCGTTATAGTTTTCGTACAATAGGCTCATAGCGTTTCAAGGTCAATCCTGTGGGTAACATTCCTAGAATGGTCCATTTTGATCGGACTGGTTGTAAACTGTTAAATTTGTCCACTAGATAAGTTAAATGTAAATAGATTCTTGGTTTGAACTTTCTATATAGAATTACAGAGCTATGACTAGTGACCTCCCATAGACAATGTAGCCCCCAGTCACATTTTGCGTTCCAATTATGCCACGAATATTTATATATGGTGAACCAGTATATTTTAGGGTTCTGTACCATTAGAAAACAATTGCACCATTTTTATAACGAACGGATTTATCTGAAAATTTACCCCCATTGGACCTTGAACCTATTTGTAGACTCATAACTATTGAACTACAACCTGCAATATGGCCACAAACTATCATTTTTTAATCCTAGATGTAACGAAACACGTGGCATACTTTTCGAACGTTTTGAAACTTTCATATTTGACCCCTGTATAAAAACCTTACCCCCTAAAAATATATGTTCCACTCCTTTGATTTTTGATTTTAGTAGACTTTTGATATGTGTTTTTAAGTATCCTCAAACAATTCTGTTGGAATTGATTCTGTTGCCATTAGTGGTGGGTTAAGGCAGCATTCATTTTATCTTTGACTGCCTAAGTGGTGCCACACAAGCGCACAACTTCTGCTCCGATTTGGTACACATGGTCATTCTACATATACTTCCCCAAATTTGGATGATGACTCCAAATTATGTACTCATATGTGCAAGGGCAATTCACGGTAAAGGAAGGACATCAGACTATTTTTGTGACTGGTTGCTGGTTTACACAATGTCAGCTACTTTTTTTCAAACAAGCACTTTCGTTGGTGAGTCTTGCATGTTAACAAGCTTGGTAACCGAATGATGGTATGGGTTTGTTTTATGTCCTTCCCGTTACAAAGCTCATTAATGTGCAGGATTCAGATGAACTGTTTTGTTGAAGGAGGGGAGCCGAAATTGTGTTAACTGGTGGCAGTATGGAATTGTGGAGAGTGGATTTGACTTGTAATGGACTCATTTTGTTTGCACTGGTTTGAAAGTCCACAAAACAAGTGTCTGAATGTCCTTCCGTTACCATGCGAACTGCCCATGCTTCCCAGGTGATTACAGAAAAACAAGCACATGACAAATCAAGACCTGATCAGGTCACCCACCTAAAGTTTACACTTGTTATGTAGAAAGGTGTTATGTTTTACATTGACACATTTTCACGCATTTCATTTAAGTTAAAGGCCACTATCCGTTGATTACCCGAAGGAGTTAGAAATATTTGAAATTTGCAGAAACTAAATTAAAAGTAGAAGGGATGTCTTGTAGATTTCTTAAGTTGACCATATATTTCGGGTTAACCCTTACTCCGTCATCCAGCGGTGTTTTGATGGAATGGAACTGGGCATAATTCTCTACCTTCTGAACGTAGGTGGCGTTCTAGTAGGTGTTGCCAGTAGAGAATTAGCGCATCCTGGAAACATGTGATAACGTGATATCGGCGGAGACTAAAAGATCGGGTGGTGAGCGACTGCAAGAGCATAGCTGCTAAGACGGTTAGTAACACCTCGGCTGTCGCGGAACATCAAAAACTCACAGGCTAACACCCCCGACAAGGAGAACACCAAAGTGTGCTGTACCGTGGAGGAGGAAAAACTCTTCACAGAAAAATAAAGGAGTCCATCTGTGTCAGAAAAAAGAAACAGCCCCCCTTTGAAACAGGGGCGGGGGGCAGGGCAGTCTAAGATCTATATTCTATTTTTTCATCTGATCGAGATATTTTTTACATTTTATTTTCTTATTAGCAAATCAATGATAGTGCCTTAAATATCTGTCTCAGGATACTTAATACATATATTCACATCAACATGTATCATGAAATAAAAAGCCAATACCAAAATCATCAACCATTAATTTAACAGAATGAAAATTCCATCAGAAAATAAAATAAAAGACCAAATACATCAAGATCAAAAACACAAGTTCCTGCAGCAATGAACTACCAATAAAACAGATTACAATGCCGTCTTTAATGAGGATGAGCACATAACACATCATAGGATATGGAAGTTACAAAACCCGTTTTACCATCAAATTGACCTCATTTGATTCTAGATAACCTTGGACATCCCCGACCTGAATGAATGTTAGTTAGTAGATCAAGGCTTTTGCCCCTCCTACAATATGTGCAGGTGGCGTCAAAGCTCCTCTAGAAAAAAACAAGGCGGTCTCGAACCCAAGTCTCGCCGATTTAGTGGTATAGCTGTAGGACGAAGAGCAGCACACCAGATTTGCAACTGTATGAGTACAGGGTTGTTCCCATAAAAAGTTGTGCAAGCAGATAAGAGGAGGTATTGCAGATATCGCAACTCCACAACACCCCACCCCTACACAAAACACCCCACCCACCCACTCCCCATACCCCCGCAAACACTGCACCCTCCCAACAACCGGAAAACACCACAAGCCGGGAAAACCAAAAACGAAGCCAAACAAAAAAACGAATAAAAAAACAACAACGGAACAAAAAAAAAGAAAAAGACAAACCGAAGAACAGAAAAAAAAAAGCACACAAGCCAAAAGAACCAACCCCAGACAACAAAACAACACGACAACAACCCCACACAGACACAACACCCAGAAAACAGGTTAGGTACCACGACCAAACAACCGATAACACTCCAACCCGCCCCACCCCCTCGCTCTGAACCCCCGAACACAAACCCACACAAATCCCAGGCAAACCGACCACCCCCGTCCCCAAGGAGATCCCAAAAGAAAACCACAAACCAGCAACAAAAAAGACAAAGACCACAAACCCACGCCCCAAAAAACAACCCGCTAAATACCCAAAAAACCAAACCCCCTCCCCACCACAAACCCGCAACACCCAAAACCCTCCCAAACACCCAACACCCTCCCCAAACACCCCACCCACTCCCCAACACCCGCAAACACCCACTCACTCCCCAACAACCCCACCAACACCCAACCCACCAAACCACACCCCACACCATACCAAACCATCAACACCCCACCCCCTCCCCAACACCTCACCCCCCTCAAACAACCCAAACCCTCACCAAAACCCCCGCAACACCCCACCCCCTCCCCAAACACCCCGCAAACCCCACCCCCTCCCCAACACCCCGCAAGCCCCACCCCCTCCCCAAACACACCGCAATATCCCCCAACCCCCTCCCCAAACACTCCGCAATACCCCAACCCCCTCCCCAACAACACCGCAATACCCCAACACCCTCCCAAAAAACCCCGCAAAACACCCAACCCCCCTCCCCAACACCTCCCACCAACACCCCACCCCACCTCCCCAACACCAGCAAACCACCCAACACCCTGAACACTCCAACCCCCCCAAACACCCACCAACACCCTGCAATACCAAACCCTCAATACCCCACCCCCTCCCCAACACCCCGCAATACCCCAACCCCCGCCCCAACACCACACAATTTTACCCCAACCCCTTCCCCAATGCCCTGCAACACCCCTCCCCAACACCCCGCGCAATACCCCAACCCATCCCCATACACCCCAACACCCTCCCCACCCCCTCCCCAACACCACCCCCTCCCCAACACCCACACCGCAACACCCCACCCCCTCCCCAACACCCCGCAAAACCCCACCTCCTACCCAACACCCCGCAATACCCCAACCCCCCCGCAATACCCCAACACCACACACCCTTCCACAAAAAAAAAAAAAGAAAACACAAAACAAAGCACACAAAACAACGCAAACAAACTCAAAACTCCAAACACAACGAAATAAAAAAAAAAAATAAAAAACTTTTTATATTTTTTGCAAAAAAAGAAATAAACAAAACCCTTACAATACCAAACAATCCACAAAAAAAGCTAAAAAACAAAAACCCAAAAAAACCACAAAAAAACCAAAAACCTCCCAACAACACACCCACACAACACTCCACCCCACAACCACAAACACTCCACCCCCCGCAAAAAAAAATGACAAAACCACAAACCCAAACAATACCCCAGCCAACTCCCTAACACCCCACCACCCGCCCCAACACCCCGCAATTAACACAAGCCCCCTCCCCAACAACCGCACCACCCATTCCCCTCCCCAACACACGCAACACCCCACGCCCTCCCCAACATACCGCAAAACACCACCCCCTCCCTCCCCAACACCCCACCCGCTCCAACACCCCACCTTGCCCATGTAACGTAGAACTAGCATATCCAATGTCTGTTTCAGCAGACAGCAATATGCATATTTAAATTAGATCAATTGAATTCACAAAATGACCTCTTATTGGCCACATGCACTTGACAATTATGCATCACACAAAAAATGAATGCCAGATAGTCTTTCATGTAGTGAAGAAATTTTGCTATCCGATGTACCATTTCAGCAATACAGCAAAATTATGCATATTTAATTAGCTCTTTACAGTCTAAGACGATATTACACTTACTTTCACATAGCAAAAAAGATTGAGCCCATAAAGGTTCATTGCAGTGAAGGAATTTTGTGTATCTGATTTAACGTTTAAATAATTATAGCATTTTACGCAGGATTATGGACATATAATAGCTCATTTCCATACCTAATTAACCCAAACTTACGCCACAAAATCCCAATTGATGTCGAGAAACTCTTCAACCCGCTTCCTTACCACCAAGTGACTCATTTATGCTTAAGAACTCTAGATTAACTTGTACAAAAGCTTGTTTTCGTAAATTATGCAAATTAGGACACTAATTAGCATATTTTATGCCACAAATTTGCCACGTTGACCCAATTAGGATTCACAACAAAAGACAATGGCATAAGTATCTTCAAGCAGCAAAGGAATTGGCCTATCGAGTATGATCATGTAGATAATTAATTCGCATATTTCATTAGCTCATTTGCATACCTAAGACGCATCTATCACGCACTTGCAATTAGCAAAAAAAAAAAAAAAAAAAAGATGCGCACTATGATAGGCTTATGCAGTGAAGGAAATTTCCGTATCTGGATGTTCCGTTTCAAAACTTATAGCAATCGCTGATTTTTGCATATTACTTAGCTCATGCATATAATTTGCCCAAAATTACGCCAAAATCTAATAGTTCGGAGAACTCTCCAGCCGCTTCCCTCCACCCCAGTTACATCATTATACGCCTTACGGGAACTCCAGAAAAATTCGTACACAAGACTTGCGGGAAACATTTTTTGTAAGTATGCAAATTAAATTAATTACATTTTTCCGCCCCCCACCAAAATCGAATCAGGTCGAGACCTCAGGGACCCGCTTCTTTCCACCAAGGTTACATCATTATACGCCTTACGGAAAACTCCAGATAAATGTTACACAAGGCACTGAAACACGGATGGCGGGCAGGGACAGACAGCGCATGAACAGACGACAGACGGGCAGAGACTTAGACAGAAAAGTGATTACTCTCTGCCGAACAAAGTTCAGGCGAGCCAAAAATATATGACAACATGTTGGCCCTTTTGTGGACACACATACACCTTACACTACCCATTTCATTAGCAGAATTTTGCAATCCGTCAAAAAAATAAACAATCAATGAATTTGAGAGTTTAATGGCTAAAATATACAAAAAAACAAGTTGCCATTTCAGATTTTATAAAGGCTTTTGGTACAGTTTGCCAGACCTTCAAAGTATGTTAGCAAAACTGTAGACACAAACCCATTAACATAAACATAACATGCATACTACCATTGCATCCTCGCAAAAGAACCAACATGGTGAGAAACTATCTATCAAGGTTGTGATGGTTCAGTATGCGTGCATTCACTAGTCCCATATGTACTGACTATCATGCCCTTGGTCGTCATCCCAAGATATTGTCGTTAAAAACTTGTGGTGTTGGATGTGGTAATGTGTCTTCCATGTGGAATATGGTGATAGGGTAAACTTGATGTCATGCAGTAGATGATATCACAAATAATAGTCTCACAGTCTAAGAAAGAAGAAAACTTGAAAGTATTTCCAATGATGACCTATTAATAAACATTTTTTCCCAGTGGGTATATTGGGACTAGTTACTGTCACAGAACAAGGGCAGCAATAGCAGCAACAAATTAATAAATAGTTAAAAATAACAATAACAATACCAAAACAAGGCTCACCAAATCTGAGTTTTTACTACGGACTTTTTTCTTTTCCACACAGTATATAACTGTCTGTGTGCAATTTTTTTATATGTTTGTCAAATATACCTATACACAATCCGACGGAGACTATACGCCCCTACGCGTGGGCGGCGCACTCACCATCCGCCATTACTGGGGGTATCTTTGCATTTCTCGTTATACATCGCGTTTACGTTGTACGTGTTACCACAAAGAGCGATAAATTTTGATCATTCCTGACGGCAAAAACCAACCCTATTTCACTGTTATCCATTGTATATCATCAAGGGCGGCTCAGGAAAAAATTTAAATTTTCTTGGCTTCACAAATAGCGATAAAAAGTTACAATAATGGAAACGACTGCGTGCGAATTCCAATCTCTAATGACACACAAATGAAACAATCATCGTATCCCTTTCAGTCTAAATACCACATTGTAGCTCGCCGGTCATTTTCACATGTACTGATATTCCAGGCGTAGCACATTCATGCCCAAACGAGAACTAATGTTGGTTCAGATCTCCGAATCGCTCACATGGGCGCACGGAGTGTCCTTTCTAAAACACGAAAATCTAAAACACCAACAACCCGCATCGGAAATGTCACGTTTTGTCGCGAATACGCGGTCTTTGGACTATTCAAGGTTTCACGACACGGAATATATCACATTCTATGTGACTTTTACTTTATTTTTGTCTGGATTTTTGAATTTTACGAAAAATTATGTTTCTCCTCGGCTGTTATTACCAATTTTAACCCGTATTCTAACTATAGCGTTCATCTTCTCAGTCATCGCAAAGTGGGCGAGATAACCAGCGTAGACATTCCATGCACAAAAACGAGACGAATTTGTTCAGATCTCCGAAATCGAGCACATGGGCACGGGAAGTGTACCTTCTAAAACCAAAACCCGCATCGGAAATGTCACGTTTTTAGCAAATACGATCGGTCTTTGGGAAATATTCAAGTTTTCACGTACACGGAATATATCAACATTCTATTGTTACTGTATTTTTGTCTGGATGTTGACTTTTACGAAAAAATTATTTTTTCTCACGCGGCTGTTATTACCAATTTTTAACACGTCTTCTAAATTGAAGCGTTCATTTCTCAGTCCACGCCAAGGTGGGCGAGATAACCTTCAATTTTACAACAACAGTAAGACACTTGCCCAGGAATTCCAGTTTTAGGCAGTCCCTGACATCATACTTGCCATAATCCAGGAAATAAACGGTGAATTGGTTAACAATGCCAAAAAGGATGTTGTAAATTCTTTAATATTCATGATTATGGGCTATTATTTCGGTGTTAAGCTCGTAAGCAATATGCGGGTTGTGTGTACGGTGTGTTTGGGTGGGCCGGGATGCCCCCAGTAATGGCGGCGAAGTAGAGGGTGTCCTTCGAGGCTTCCCCGTCGGATTCGTTGTTGTATAACAGATATTTAATTCATTGTATATAGGTATGTACCATTGTAAGTATAGATATGCAAAATTACAGAGTATGCAAGTGAGAATTTTCTGGTACAATTTTTCTGGGACAGCAACGGCCACATAGGAAGATTGGTGTTCCCCCTTTTTATCAACAAATATGAGTAGAAGATCACCCAACATTCCATGATTGCCACTAAAGAACAGAAATGTCGGTACATACCAAAAACAGTCTCCCAAAAAAGGCCAGACAACCAGGAATGAGAGGTAGCCATGAACTCCGCTCTCAAACAAAAAAGGGGCAAGCAGTCAAGGGGCCAGAATGAAATTTCAAGCGTTATTCGCTATGCACGGCGTCACCATTGCGAGGAGGAGCCTCGAAATGGAAATAAGATGAGGGAGCATAGCATTACGAAACAGTACAATTTCTCTGATACAAAACCATTAACCTTGCCAAGAGGATGAATGCATGGTATGCAACACCCTCTTTATTTCAATGCCAGTTCAAGGCTTATACCTGACAAATGACCAACCGGGAAAGGAAGCAGAATTCACCCAACCCCACAACAACAAAAAAGTAATTAAAAAAAATGGGACCCCATGAGGAACAAATGTTCTGATTATTGAATGTTCAACCAACTTGTAATTGATTTTTTTAATTGTTAGTGAAAACAAAATGATGGGAAAATAGTTTACACCAAAATATTGACAGATGGAGATAAAATCTACAAGATTTCTAATGATAATCTCAGGTTCAATCAGATGAGTGGTAGGGTAGTAGGGTAGTAGCTGAAGAGATATTGGTTTATATGACAACTTCATCTTATAATTGTGTCCACGCGGAAGGCTAAACGCCAAGTTTGAAAACTCTGGAGTGTTGATCAGTGTTTATGACCGTACCGTATGGATGCATTAGAGTGTTATCGAGGATCTAGCAGGGTTTTTTATTACCCCTAAAAAACTCTTGGGTCGAAGCTATAACTCAATAAACTCCGGGTGTTTGGAGTGTGACAGTTTTCGGGGGATAGCGAGCATAGGTGACCTCAACCAGGTCATTTCTTTGTTGTCAAATTCCTGAGGCGAAAGTCCATGGCTTGCGGTATGTTGACTTCGCAGTCTACACTCCGATATCAGAAGCCAAGGAGAATGGTCAGGGGGATGATTTCAGAGATTTGTCCATCAAGGTGGACACAACTTGAGTGTGGTAAACTAATTGAGATTTAATTTTCACCTCTGGAGTTTCAAACCGTTGAGTTTTGCGACCGTGTGTGAACATGGCTACTGCCTCTCCCCACACTGGGGTTTATAGTGGAAGGTGCACTTGAAGCGTTAATGATGTAATGATGCTCTTTAAGGTCATACAACATGCGCATAGACTTGTCCACGCTTGACTGCCCAAATCAGGGGGTACAACTCCGGAACATCCACAAACATGCGACGGCACATCCAAAAATAATGTCATTTTAAAAGTATCTGCCTTGAGCACTCAATAGAACAAATAATAGTAAAAGCGATCTTGAAACTACTACCTGCGACGTGGACGGAATGTGAGTTCGCAGACGGGCGCAGCGTTTTTGATCAAAAGACCGATAAGATTAATTAACTGGGTTGGGGGTTGGTTAACAACAGAGGCCACAGGTAAATTTATATAAAATAGATTTAAGAGTGCAGTCAATTGAGTTGCATGTAACATCAGAAGTTCATTCACTAATGTCCAAACCAAGCATAACAATAACAAACTGCAGATGAAAGTAAACAAATGGAGGGAATCACTCAATGCAAGGTACGTTCATTGCAGACGACACCACAGCGGGCCGAGTTGAAGGTCGGCCAGATGCCATAACGTTGAACAGAGACACTGGCCACGTGGCATGGCATTATAAACACTGTGGCAAATGAGTTGACTCCATTTTAATAAAGTTAAGATTTCGTGAATATTGTGGGAAAGATTATTCAGAGTCATTTCCATATTCAAATCAGTGCGGCACAGGGGGGCGAAAGGATGCATTCGAAATCTCACGCGGCCAGCTGTAAGTTCATACGTCAATAAAAGGAAACAACACAAGTGAGCTCAAAGCAAAAACTTTGAGAATATGGTTAGTTGGTAGTTTTAATGTTTGTTAACACAAAAATGTATATCTCAAGGAAGGTGATGTCGTATGGTTGGTTGTTCGTCTTAAAGTAGCATACTAAGAGACTAGGAGTCATTTGGGCCCAAAAAGTGGGGAAATTGGGTCCTTTTGGGGTTCTATGTTGGCCCCTTTTTTGGGCGCAAGGGACCAGAGGTCATATTGGCCCCTACAAGACAAATAACATTTATTGGTTCCTATAGAATCTACAATCTGGGGCAAAACAATGTGGTAAGGTAACATTGGAATGCAACCAACGCTCATCATGTTACTTTGTCATAGCAGTTTTAGAATCTGCTACATATTTAACCCCCATCATTGAATTGTGGGGCAGGAGGAATGGGCGACGCTTGCCCGGGTATCGGGAGAAAACATTTTGAAAAAAATGGGACCACGATTGGTTGGTCTTTAAAGAAACTACAAGCAGTATACTGCAGCTTACAAAGTCCTGAATGAACCCACACACGGGTCATCACATTATGATAAAATCACGACACGCATTCTGTCTTTAAGATGCGATCCCCTGATATTGAAAGCTGTTTCAATGAGCATTTTTCAAGAAAACGTCCGATTGATCGATAACAAAAACTTTAAGCCTCCGACACGCACAGGAATAACATTACTTTGTCCTGCTAGTGGCTTAACTGAGTCTCAGACGTGGGGCCGTGAATGTGGAGCCATGGTTGCTCCGTCAACCCCCGAAGCACAAATGTTTTGTTTCTCTTAGGGTTTAAAACTAATGGTTTTAAAGATAAAAGTAGATCAGCCTACCCTGTTTCGGCAATGGGTGATTTGAATCGAGTCACAGCCTCAATTTCGAATATTCTGTGATTTATTTTAATTTCATCTTCTAAAGATTGCTTTCCATAAAAAATAATAAACCAACACGCGGCCCTACCAACCTATGTAATTGGCTAATTACATTATACACAGCTGTTTGACCAATTACAAATTGTCTCTTATTTTAGAACAATTTTTAAAGCAGTGCAACACAATTTGACAAAACTGATATAAGTAGGGGACATGCAAAGAGCTATCATCGCTTTGCCAGAATACAGACCCATCCATTGCGGGAATTCATTGCCCATATAGGCCTAACAAAGGTCCATGGTCTGATGTTGATAGCGCCACTATATTTGCCCATTCTCATAGAAAGACATGGTAACTAGATTTTTAAAGAAAAATCATCTTACCCGCAATGGAAATTTCAGGAAATTTACACAGATGAGTTAGTGGACTTAAAGATTCAAAATTCAGTTGTCAAAGTGTGTCGCCGGTGATAATTTTGTTTTAGTCTGGTTTTTGTCATAATTAAAGAGACTTTCAAACAGCGGTGTTAATACTAACTTTTAATAGCCAATCAAAAACATTCTAAGAAAAGATTAGGTGCATACGATATATAGGATATTTGATTGGTTCAGGGGGTCCATTTAGAAAATAAAATCTCAACTGGCACATGGTAGCTTTTTCCCAATATAAGGGATGAAAATACAGAAAATAGAAAATAACATGCACAGAGGAAAATTCACATGTACAGAGGCAATATACAGCATGGGCATGTGTGCACATGGGTAAATCGAACCCTGGATGATTTATTCAGTGGAGCAATCATATTGTCTCATCTAAGGAGCCAATCAGAGATACTATTTTAAAGAGACAATGGGTACCTTTGTGATTAAATGATATTTTTTTGCATGGTTGTAAAGCCCTTCTTCATATACATTAGCCCTTCACATGAAATGATTAAGCCCTAAATCAGTGCCTTATGGGTTAAAGACTGATTTTTTTTTTATAATTAAATGACGGCCTCAGTGCGGGGTTGGAGTTGTTAATTCAGCAGAGTGACAGAAATGGCATTTAAACACAAGAACAACACACGCCAGAATAATTACCACACTGTGCCAACCCGTTTAACCGGTCTGTGACTTGTGGTTTCAATACCAATGAGCACAAGTCTATGATATTCATGTAATGGACAATTGTTGATGAAGTGAGGCAAACTAATAGTTAGCACTCAGAGTACCTATTTGTCTTTGGCCTCTTATGTCAGTCCCTATCTGCTTTGGGGTATGTTATTTTGATGTGGTAAAATAGATCTGATTTGTATTCTTCCAAGACCTAGACTAACCCTTTGAAAGCAAATGGAATTCATATTTGGTGAAATGTGCCAGTACTGCTTTAAGTGTTATTGGGTTATACAGGTTGTTAATATTTGGCAAATTGTTTTATCATTTAAGCCATGATAGACTTCCAGTCCAGCGAGCGATTTTGGGTGTGAGTACGCGTATAACACTTGATCTTGGGTCAAAAAATTGGAGTGCGCACTCAATCGATCGCTGTGAATGGGGGATATCATGTGCCCCTTTAAAGTTTTAGCTTGAGATTTCATTTGCTTCATGTTTGACTCAACATTTCTCCTGCACTGGCACGGACTTTTCCTATAAATCTGTTCTGCATTCACTTGATTATCCTCTGAGGTGCTGAACCCCTAACCGGCTGCTGCATAGTGCCTTAGGAATGCATTGGGATACGAGTTGGTGACATCATAAATAAACCTTCAGTTGATCCACTCACTAGTATAGATTGTAAGGAAACAGTCTATGGCATCTGTACACCTGGCAATTTTCATGCACGTGCCCATTTCTCAACAATTTGTATTTTCTTCACACATTCAAGAAATGTTTTGTACATGAAGTCAATGGTGGAGACTGTGAAAAAACTTTGTTGTTTACAAGAAAAAGTGTAGGTTTAACCAAAGTTTCAGAGAGAAAAATGGCCAAATGTAGACCCATTTTTTGAAGAGCAAGGAGCACTTACCAAAGTTGGCATCGATTGGTAAGATTATCATTCTCTGCCATTAAATTTGGACTGGTGGAAATATAATGAATTCTTTTTGTTCTTTTGGGTTTAAATTGAGTTGTTTTTTTTTTTTGTGCCAAAACCTGTTAGTTATTAAAGGCATGGCGATCAAGAATATCATCATCCCAGGACCACTCGATTTCAGGAAGCGAGTCAAAGTTGGTGTCGAAGAATGCTAAATTTTTATCATTTACCCCTGTGAATCTTACCACTAAAAGATGTTTGGTTGGGATGTTATGAGCAAAAAAGAGAAATATTGTGGGTCCAACAATATTAGTCTTAGGGAGTATTAATAGGGCTGTCAAAAATCAGTTTTAGCTCTTGTATCCCAAAACGGTTTGATGAAACTTTACAGATGGGGTATGGAGGTTAAGATTGTCCATTCAAGGAGAAAATTTATATGATGAAATGAAACAGAAAAATTTAGTACGATTTTTTTAATTTACAAAAAAACAAAATATTCAAGGTGCAAATAGTACGATCTAAGGGAAGTCTTACCTGGAGAGGTAGCTGTTTTGTTGTCGTAGTTGTTGGATGAGATGTTACTAAACTACCCACAGAAAAACTCAGCAAAAGTCATGTTTGGTTGTTTGTAGTTTTTGCTGTTTTGTGTTGTGGATGATGATGATGATATCATGAAACAACATTTTAAAGAGACATGAGGACATTTCAGAAGAACCCTCAATTTTTTTCAAACCCATGTTTTTTACATATTGGGAAGCGAACAATGCATTAGATGCATATTGAAGTCAATAAGCCGAAACGCCGTCTTTATGTACATTGGGGGAACGTGGTTGGCCCGCAGCGTATCTTCCCTCGCTTTCACCAATGATGGTCTCGGGTTCGGATTCCCGGCCAGGGGTCGTTCTCGGTGTGAATTTATGTGAATTGGTTTCTTGATCATACTCGTTCCCGCAGGGTACTCCGGTTTCCTCCTGCTTCTAAAATCGGAGCTCGGGCATAAATCTGCGTTATGGTATCTATGCGTTTCTCTGATTGTGATGAGCGCCTTTTCCATTGGCAAGCCGCACAGTGACCTTGATCAGTTAAGTGGATAGTCGCGCGTTAAAAAGACAAATTATATTTATGTAATAAGATGATGATGTAGTAATTCAAGCAGGTTTTATAGGAAACAATTAGGATTAGCAGCCAAGTTCATGGTTTTCTTTCATGCTTGTTTGTCCAAAATAAAATCTTCAAAATGTTTTGGTAGTTGGTCTATAACCGATCCAGTGCAAGTTTGAGAGAAATTTCTACTTCCAAAAAATCTCCTCCTGTCATTAAAGAGAAGGTGTCAAAAATAACTAAGAAATGCCAGCTACTAGAAAACCACATTTTGCCAGAGAGCCCTTTTCTGGAAAATCATTTTAAAAACAGGCCATTGACCAACAACCTCCATGTTCACGGTTAGATGCATTTACTTGGGCATTTCTTTCCACACCAATTATGCTCATCGGAAAACTCCTGCCCGAACTTACAGGAAAGTGACGTCTAAACCGAGGCTCCCAACATAGGCATCTACTTACAAGCTCTCTTGGTTTGGGCGAACAGTCAAAACAATCTCAAGGTATTAAGCTAATAAATGATTTAAGGGTGGTAATACTAGGTAATTAATTACACTAATACCGGGTAGGGCGCAATGGCAAGGTTTGACTTAGCGGCTTAGACATGTATTGGACCTAACATGAAAGTGAACCAGCTTGGGCTATAATTATTACTCTGTCAGACACGCAAGCTAACCACAAAAGTGAACAGCAAGCAGAAGCTTCCATGCGGTTAGCTTCATGTAAACCTAGAGTGAGAGGGAGAATAAGAACTACACATGGTGGTATTCTGAAGGGAGACTAACTTAACTGTAGTCCTGGGTTTAAACCGGGTTAGCTACAAGATTGGACCTTTTTTCCTGTCAACATTATATGAAAGGTTCAAATAAACAGGTGAAAAATGCCTCATTTGATGGACCAGAGTGGCCCCATCAATAAGGAATTTTCGTCACCCGTTATGGCACACCTTCAGAGTATGTTTAAAGAAAAGGTCACTCTTTGTAGGACAAACCCTGTAAACCCAGGACTAAAGTAGTCTCCCTTCAGAATACAAGCCTATATTTTAAAATAGTATACTACTGCTAATGTTTATAACCACATTCAAGAGTTTAGGGATGGATGCTTGAGGAGAAGGATATTATGGCAGTTGTAAGCAAGAGAAAAAAAGATTCAACACATACCAAAAATCTCCTGCAGTTTTTCAATATGTGAATAGACATACGTTCTAACAACCAATAAAGATATCCCAGCTCACACAAACAAAAAAGTTACACACTGGAATACTCTACTATAGTGCAAATCATTGATTTTTCTAATCGGAGTCACACACCAGAATATTCTACATTGGAAAAAACACCACAATCATGGTTCAAAAGCAAACCAGACTGGAAGCTCTCAAAGCAAAAATCTCAGAAACTATTTCCTATAATATTTTTAAATATTTTGAGCCATTTTGATTATATGCAATTTAAAAAGAAATCCCTCCAATTCAGTGTTACATCTTTTATTACCTGGTAAAAGATTCAGACTCGCTCCACAGCAGAAAGAAATGCAAGCCCCCCCCCTTACCAAATTTTACACTGCAGCCAAGTTTGGGGCTTTACAATCACCCAGGGCAATCAATTGTTTAAAGGGGGGTATTTGCAATCCCACAACCTCCTCCTTCACACTTACCTAAAAGTTGGTATTCTATATCATCTGAACCATACGTCTGATAATTCATGTGTACCCCTTATTACGTGTAAATTCGGTTGCATCTGTAAGAAATTTGCAATTTTGTATTTTCTGTCGTGTAAAACAGAATAAAATTACAGCACAGTTGACCTATGGGACCGTGGGATAGAACCAATGATCATACTACAAAACCGCAAGATCGAAATCACTCAAATTTTGTGAAATTTTTACAAAGCTTTTCAAGGATATCTAGTGGAACAGAAAGTGATGGAATGAGTAGAAATGCCCTTTCATGGAATGGTATGCGTTTTTCCCCCATAAGGTCCATGTGTACATGTGTGGTAGTAGGTCTGTGGGGAAAGGTTGGTTAGTAGTCTGTGTGTTTGTGTGTGTTTGGTGTGCATGTGCATGGGTATATGCACCCAAATACGGCCAAAATCTTAAACTTAATTCCAACGCATTTTGATGACATAATGTATTTTTCCAAAGAAAGTCTTAGAAGAGAGGGTAACTTTTACTTTTACAGAGGGTAGAATTTTAGAATTTTGTGGCTGTGTGCGTGAACAGTCTTTGTGATTCCATCCAAAACAAATTTTGCAGGAATCACAATATATGTTAAGTATTTAAAGTTTACGAGAATCAACATGAGTCACGCATATCAGTTTACGAGAATCTTTGAGAGAATCAATTCTCGGATTCCGCAGAAATTCCTAGCCTGTTTTAAACACAGAATTGTTACACGTAAAAATAACACCCACAGTAGAGTATGGAGAAACAACAAATTCACACATCGTGTTTGCCTAGGCCAGTTACCCTGTTGTGCTGACAGTGAAGACATGTAGGTTGTGCATGTGCGTTTGTGTCAAATCTGCATCAACAGAGGGCAGCCTCTTGTATAACAAAATAATGTAGACAAATGCTGTTTTGTAATCCTGCCATCACACCTAACATCATGTGTAGCATAACACCATGTGGCAAATGTGATATGCACAAAAACACACAGCAAGGATGATACATGATGATAGTTGGTCATGCCATGTGACCTTGTGAAAGACACCAGTCTTTCAATATTGTGTTGAATATTGCATCACTAACATTATGAAAGTTACAGTACATCACAACCGGTGTAGGATTTCTTCACTTGGTATTCACCCTGGTGTCACTCTTATGTAGATCTACCGGCGTGTCCATGGTGACCTTGGAAATGAACCCCACTGGTTGTGGCCCAAGTAATAATAATTCACCCAGATGTTGAAATTTGAACAAATGAAGAGAATGACTTGCAATATACAACTGGCCAAACTTTGATAAGTTTATTGTTTATCATTCTGTATGACCTATTAGATTTAATATAGGCTTTCTGTAATTCAGGACATTAAATGAAAACACAGCGCGCAAATTATAGCACATCCCACAAAATCTTCTACACGGCAAAAAAAAAAATCGTGCCTTCTATCATGGCTACATATTTTACAAGCATGAATTTCACCAAAATTGAAGTTGGGAAGCATTCTCGTCATTTTTAATGTCTATTAATTTTTACTTTTTTGTTAAGTTATACTTTTATTTATGTAATTTAATTATTAATTAAAAATAAATTTTTATTTATTCATTTACTTAATATTTACTTACTTATAATAAACAAAGCTATCTCAGTAGATTGGCTTACAGGCCTCCATATTTAATCTCAAAACAAAGTTTTTCAGTCAAATCCTACAATAAAACAACCCTACTTCTCAATTATAGCATGATATGTTGCCTGTTTCACACTAAAGTTAAGTTTTCATTAAGACTCTACTATTACAAAGCTAATTATAGCTAGTATGAGTCATGCATGTGTGCACACTCCAAAATAGGAACCAGAGTTTTCAGTCACAGCCTCCACTGAATCAAAGCTATCTACATTATAGATATCAATGGATTTGCAACTATGTGCATCCTCAAACTAGTAACGGTTTCAGTCACAGCTTCGTTAATAATCAGTAGACAGCAATGGTGTGCAGGCTATCTGCATATTAAAAGAGGTAAGTTTTAGTCACAGCCTCTATAAAATAAGCTCTTTAGTGAATATATATGGAGGCTGTGTGAATCCTAAAAACAGGGTTTACCAAGGTGTTCAGTGCCAGCTCCACTATTAACAAAGCTATCTTCAGTAGAATAGCATGAAAAGTAGGCTGTGTTCCTAAACAAACAAGTATAAATGTTTTAGTCACAGACTCCACTAATAACCAAACTATCTTCAGTAGACAGCATGGTGTGCAGGCTATGCGCATATTAATAGAGGTAATGTTTTTAGTCACAGCCTCTACTAAAACGAAGCTCTTTAGGGCCATTCTTCGGTCACGTTTGTGACCGAAAAGAGGGAAATTTTTTATTTTCAACCCATGCTTTTTGCCAATATAACCAATCTGTTATTAATTTATGTATAGATGAATACCCTTTAGACCAATCCTAACCAAAATAACGTTTCCACTTCCGCCAATTGATTTATTTTGTCCAGATGAGAGGCAAATAAAGCTCGGTCACGTTTGTGACCTCATACAAAAAGGGGTTTTTTTAGAATTTCCAACTTCACAGCCAAAATTCTGTGATATTCAAGTACTCACATTCTTAGATTTAGTTGTCAGAAGGCATTGGTACTTGTCATTACAACAATGTTTGGTAATTAAAAGTAACAAGCCAACTTTTACTTGGTAATTAACAAATTTATATCACTAAGTCCGGTCACGTGTTTGACATTGGAGGTTACGTGTGTGACATCTCCATCGACTTATAACACAAAATGGGTGACCTGTTAATGTCTTCCGAACAATGAAGTTTAATAAAATCTTGGTGTATTTCCCATATTCTCACTATTTTCAAGCGACTTTCAGTACAATGTCATTAGTAATAACTTGCAAAGAGCAATGCTACTCCTAGTATTCAGATTTCCTGTGTTGAAATAGTGCAAGTCCTGCTAAATTTGCCACGTCACCCCGAAACTTTCAAAAGACACAATGGAAATCAAGTAAACTAGTCCCTTTATTAAAAGTAATTGTTGTGTTCTTGTTTAAACTGATCATAGTCTTGTTAACTGATATTAAAAAAAAGAATACTGCTACCTTCTTCAATATGACGAGAAAATTTATGTCCCTTCAAATACTAAACTGGGTGAGTGCCGGCACGTGTGGTGAACAGTAGTTAGAACATCAATACTTTTGAAAGGAGAAAGTTCTAAACCATTTATTTTTGTATAACAGAAGGTACATATAAACTGGCTTTGACATGAAATAATGAACATTACTGAGACATGGTTTTCTAGTAATAAAAACAACTTTGTCTTTTTGGTCACCCTGTGTGCAATGCCCAGTCAATTAACATTCTTTGTAATTACTTTCTATTTCCTATAAGTTTGGTCATTTCTCAACATAATTTGAAAATTGAAGTCCACGCAATACTTAGGCAAGTATTTCAAACAGAAAGGGAATAGCTATCATTATAAAACTAAACAACAAAATGTGTAATAATTCTCAATTTTTATCCAAAATATTAAACACATTCCTTTTATGCAAATAGATGTTTTGAGTTGAACATATTGGTTTTAAAAATATCAGGCAGGCAACTTGGAAGATGGTTAACATGATAATGTAAAGAAATTTGCACTACCATTAACTTCATTTTTTAATTAAAACTGTTTACTTTTTTGAAGAATGGCCCTTTAGTAGACAGCATGGGGCCGCAGATATATGCATCCTAAAGACAGGTAAATCAATCTTCAATTATTGCTGCGTGTGCACTCTCAAAATAGGTAACAAATGTTTCAATCTTCAGTACAGACGATAGCGTACTTGTACGTAAACGTACAAGTACATACATATACGTCACCAAATTATAAAGAAATGCAAAAGAAGTCCTCTCAGGATTCTCAGTTTTGAGACGAGAAAGGACACTAATTTCAGAATGCCAAACAACATTATAAACAAATTCTATGTGTCAAAATTTGATTTCATGTGTCGAAATTTAATTATTGAAAAAACTATCACTGATGATGTCATCTCAATTTTCTTAATTCATATCTTTTATTTGAAAAAAGATATCAAAAATCCGCGCATACATTTTGTTGATAAGCTTTAAAACTATGTAGTGAAGATTGCAGCTTCAGAACTGTAAAAATAAACTGTCCCGGGGTGAAATGTTAAAACCTTATGTATTTCTTTAAAAAGTTGCATTGCACTATGTGAAATTATGACGTATGTACATACTTTTACGTATACGTATTTGTACGCTTTCTTCTGGACTGATCATAGCCTCCTCTTATAACAAAGCCATCTTCAATAGATGGCATGATATGCAAGCTATGTGCATCCTCAAAATAAGGAAAGGTTTCAGTCACAGCCTCCATTAATAACAAAGCTATCTTCAGTGGATAGCATGGTAAGCAGGCTGTATTCCTAAAAACAAGTAGCAATATTTTTAGTCACAGCCTCCACTAACAAAGCTAACTTCAGTAGATAGGACTTACACAGCCTGTATTTTATGCTTAAAACAGGTAACAATTTTTTACAGCATCCAATAAACACTATGAGCTAATAAATCTCAATTCCAATGGTGCAGTTCAATAACTTCCAATCACCAGTATATTGATCAAATACACCCCCTGTTTTTTAGTATGATTTGTGATACCCAGAAGATGCATGGTCAGCTGTTGTTAACATGTGCACATCCAAGGCTACTGAACTCAGCCCTTGGTAGATTAGCATGCCCTTTCTCATAGTGTAATAACAAAGCTATCTTCAGTAGACAGCATGACATGTAGGCTATATGCATCCTAAAGACAGGTAAACAATGTTTTCAATCAAAGCCATCACTAACAACAAAGCTCTCATCAGTAGACAGCATTATATGCAGGTTGTGTCTCAAATTTTCAATCACAACCTCCACTAAAAAGTACCATAGGTAAGGCAAAGAAAATGTGTACATAAACATTTGGTAAAAAGCTATGTGCCACATTTTTAGTTAAAGGGACCTATCACATAGTGTTACTTGGCATACTTGATTTCACATTATTGCTACAAGCAGTGGTTTCAGAGACGAACCTTTTCCCATTTCTTGGTCTAAATGCCTCTGCCAATAGAAATAGCATATGCTACCCAGAAATTTATAGCTCTTCTGCATAGATACCAGTCCCACTTCTCCCTATTAATGCAAATGAAAAGAGTTTCTGTCATTATGTTCTACTGAAGATAATCTTACCCCAGCACTCCTGGGCATACTTATACCAGCCTCAACCATAAAATATTATTAGGATGGTTACTTCACATCAGTACAATTAGCTTTAATGCTTTCAATAAATCACAGTAACACTAGGTGAATTGGAGCAGAACATGAAACTCATGTTACATGTGGTTCACAGATCACTAATGTTGGCTGACATGCAGATCCCAAAACTTTCCCGCAAACTTTAACATTTAGCTCATCTCCCAACTGACCTGAGATGAACTTTAACCTTGAAATGTGACATTTGACCTCATCAACTTAATGCAGATTCTTAAATTGCATCAATGATCTTTGATTGGCTCCCACAGACATTGATTGGCAAATTGACATCTACTATTAGGGGCATCTTCTTGAAATCGATGTCAGGTAAGAGCGGATGACCCATCACCTGACCCATGGTTTAGGGGTCAAAGGTCAAAATACATCAAATTATGTTACACTTCAAATCACTACTCCTTTTACAGATTACATAGTATGATCACATGACTCAAGTATGTGGTGCAGCTTAACATCCCCCACAGAAGTTACTTAATGACATTTTGATCAAAGGTCATCTGGGGTCACTAAGATCAATGACCTTTACTGTGTGTAAAATTTAAAACAAGGTCAAATACAGAATATTTTTATCCCATCCTGTAGTACTTTATGAGAGGTCAATAAAAGTCAATCATGACCTCATCACTTGACCCATGGTTTACGAGTCAAAGGTCAAAATACATCAAATTATGTTACACTTCAAATCAATACTACTTCTACAGATTAAATAGTATAATCACGTGACTCATGGATGTGGTGTAGTTTGACACCCCTACAACAGATACTTAATGAAATTTTGATCAAGGTCATCCGGGGTCACAGGGGTCAAAAGTTCATTTTTACAAAATACGCTACTCCATCGACAGATAACATTGCATGGTCACGTGACTCATGCATACGAAGCAGCTTGAGATCCTTCACCAAAGTTCATAGGTCACAGGGGTCAAGGTCATTAAGGGTTCACTTCTGGTCTGAGTACCCTCGACTGTGTTCAGATCTGTAGACAGATCTAGTTAAACTTATCGCTAAGTTGTGAAGAGCTGCCACCCCAAAAAATTACTCTATCTCAAATCGACACATCTTCCACGCCAATTTAACTATGGCAAGATTTTTTTTTTAATTTGAGACATTTACGGAGTAAATTTTTTTTTTTTTTTTTTTTTGGTTCACAGATCACTAATGTTGGCTGACATGCGGATCCCAAAACTTTCCCGCAAACTTTAACATTTAGCTCATCTCCCAACTTGACCTGAGATGAACTTTAACCTTGAAATGTGACATTTGACCTCATCAACTTAATGCAGATTCTTAAATTGCATCAATGATCTTTGATTGGCTCCCACAGACATTGATTGGCAAATTGACATCTACTATTAGGGGCATCTTCTTGAAATCGATGTCAGGTAAGAGCGGATGACCCATCACCTGACCCATGGTTTAGGGGTCAAAGGTCAAAATACATCAAATTATGTTACACTTCAAAAATACGCTACTCCATCGACAGATAACATTGCATGGTCACGTGACTCATGCATACGAAGCAGCTTGAGATCCTTCACCAAAGTTCATAGGTCACAGGGGTCAAGGTCATTAAGGGTTCACTTCTGGTCTGAGTACCCTCGACTGTGTTCAGATCTGTAGACAGATCTAGTTAAACTTATCGCTAAGTTGTGAAGAGCTGCCACCCCAAAAAATTACTCTATCTCAAATCGACACATCTTCCACGCCAATTTAACTATGGCAAGATTTTTTTTTTAATTTGAGACATTTACGGAGTAAATCGGAACTTGTCAGCTTCAGTGGACTACCGGCGCACACAAAGTGTTAACATGCACAGTTTACGGATGAACTTGACCTTTACATAGGAAGCTCTGATAAAAGAACCAGTTCAATAACGGCCAAGGGGTGGTGAACTCTGCTGGTATTTCACCTGTCCTAGGCTCCCACAGACATTGATTGGCAAATTGACATCTACTATTAGGGGCATCTTCTTGAAATCAATGTCAGGTAAGAGTGGAAAGAAAAAAATCTGCTCCACAAGTGAAATTATCTGACAAAACAACTGAATCATCTCCATTTGTATCTTAAATGTTTTCTGGTAAATACAAAAGGAATTATACTCTGGAGAAGTAGATTGTAATGACCTTTTGAAATGACTGAGTTTTAAACTTGATTAAGTCTACATTATGGACCCACAAGAGATCCTTACTGTCCGTTTGTGATGTCAGAATAATTGTCGATTGATTTCCACTTAAGAATGGATGCTAATGTCAAGGTAATTCCCAGCAGGAGTATTTGCTACTCTGATAATACAGACCAAATTTTACTCTATAAGCCATATAAATACCCAACTTTCAAGGTTTTAAATATGAGTATTTTTACTAGAGGTTTAACTTTCTCTGAGTATGATGGAGCAATTTATAAGGGCAGCATATGGAGCACCCACGTAGCCTATAGACTGTCCTTAGACTCAACAGTCTAGAAGTAATAGAGGGGAAAATATGTACATAATAAATAAAAAATATATCGCAGTCCCCGGAATGCGAGTGTCGTCTGCCCTTGCGGTTTGTGAATGGGGCCAAAGGTCACATGAGGTTACCAAGGTCACAAGAGGTCACCAACATGTCACCCCACCCCGCCCCTCCTTTCCACCAAGTTACATCATCATAGCCCTTATGGAACTCATACAGCATGCAATATATTAAGGGTTAACATTTTTACCACAGACACACACATATAGACACAGACATACGACCCACAGTAATCCCTATGTGCAATAATAATAATAATTACTAGGCGGTCCCCGGGTTTCGCGATCAGCTGGTTTCGCGATCACCTGGCTTTAATGACCCGGCATCAACAATCGACCCCACCAAGTTTCATGTCCATACACCATCGTTTACCCCATTTGACCTCTTTTGACCTTGAATGACCCCCGATGACCTTTGATCCACTAACCAATACCAACTCGGTCTTCGGAAGGTCAAGGGGCACCCACCCACCAAGTTTCAGGAACGTGCGACCCTCAGTCTCCGAGAAAATAGACGCGGTCAGACAGACGGACAGACTACCGGTATTATTATATAGATTAATAAAATTTGCCCAATGTGGCACTCCCTCATCACCTGTATTTACCATTCTCTGACCATATACACGGCCACATGCTCACTTTCAAATGAAAATAATCACGCCCATCAAATAAAGCCAAAAGTAGCTTGCATTATTTTCATAGTATTTCCCATCCTTATTCTATATGGACAAGTACACAAAGAGGAACACACATCATCTTTGGTCAGAATCAATGGTATTTATGTTCCAGGGTAAAATGACACAATCGGAACTGAAGCAGAACCAAGTATCCCTCCGGGCTATTTGTAAGGTGGGCAATTCTTCAATTCTTAAGAGAAAAAAAAGCAGCAGAAGCCGTAAGGCTGCCTTGAATCCGCCATTCCATTCTGATGCCTATATAATGCTCAGTCTCGGGGATATTTTGCTTCATCTTGTGTTTGCATCTCCTCTTTTAAGGTTTTGTGCAGCACTGGAGAATGTACCTGTGTGGTTTTGCCCAATTTCCTCACAAAAGCTCAAGAAATTTATAGGGGTGAATGGGGGGGGGGGGAAGGTGTGACTATGTATGTCTTATAAGAAATGCCTTGAGGAAACCAGAAATTGTATTTCTGTTTTGCATAAATTTTCTCTCTCACAAAAAATGTGCTCCTTATTTGCGACGGACAAGCACATGCACATCCCAGAATGGACAAATATAATAATAAAAATGTATTGAATTTCTTGTCAAATTTCATTTAGTCTTTAATACTAGTATTCAGAAATTTTTCATATTTAAAAAAAAAACAAAACAAGGGAGTTCTCGAACCACTGTGTCACCTCTTTTGTAGTATCTCAAATGACCTTTGACTCTGGTATGTGACCTTTAACCCTACCATGACAATGAAGTGTCTATGGACATAGAGAACTCGGATTAGCATGAGCCTCCTTTCAGACGACACAAAAATTAATAATCTTTACAGAAGCGACACTAACATCTTGTCATACCTTAAGACCAAGACCTCAACTGCATCTATTGTATTCAAATCTTCATGCTCATTTCTTGCAGCATTTTGTGCATGACAGTTCATAATTTTTTTCACCACAAACAACAAGTTTTAATTTCTATTAACATGCCAGGAATTACTAAGGCAAATGAATTCAAATAAAGTGCAAAGAAGCCCAGTCTCACACTCACAAAATTAATCAAGTTTAGGCTCACATGAATGCATTTTTACATGCATTTTTAATATTGTTTTTTCTTAAAACACAAAAATGTGAGAGAGGTATATAAAATTGTTCAAATCAAGTTGATGCACAGACACACCCCATGTTGAGTGTTTGATGAGTTTATCTTTGTAGCAGACTATCGACATTCAAGGCATCGATTCTCTGCCAATTAAAGTCGAGTTGTGAGGGATGGCGAATTGCTCTGCTCCCTCATTAACTGTGTGTTGTCATTGGCATAGTTCTTTTTTGACTGAACATTAATGTCCTTGTTTGATAAACAAACTGGACAGGAGTTACTTGAATTTGATGTCATAGCTATACTAATTAAGTCCTGTTTTCTTAGCATATAAGTTAGCCACTGAAATCATGTCTGTGAGGAAACTGTACTACTACTCATTTCCCAAGCAGTTATTACATTGTTTGTTTGTTTGTGTGTAATTTTGCACAAGGTGATATGCATATTTTAATTGCTAATAATTTTTTCTACAAATGCCTTACAATCTAAATTCTAAATAAATGTTTTAACCATTTGTTGAACTCTACTGATGACATATAGCCATATGAACTTTGTTAGTGGAGGCTGTGACTAAAAACATTGCTACTTGTTTTTAGGAACACAGACAGCTTATCATGCAATCCACTGAAGATAGCTCTGTTATTAGTGTTGGCTGTCACTGAAATGTTTTACAAAATGACCCTTGGTACCATTTGGGTCAAACTGAAGGCACATACTTTCCAGTTCCTTATTATACAGATACAAATAAACATTGTGTGACACTAACACACAGTTGTTCCAAAAATACAAACACATAGCTGACAATATCCCATGTCAGAGTACTTTACAAACTATTTTCCGGTTAACGTAAACAAACCATATTTTAGCCTGTAGCATCATAATGGGGAAGAGGTCAGTCAGAATGTTTTGCAGTTGAGATGAGAAAAATAGAAGGTTTCTAATGGTACCAAAATCTCATTTTGGATGGTGTAAAAGGTGCGGGTCGAGGCTGAGGATCAAGTAGTGCCCCTTTAATATCATTATTTGAGTACAAATGGTAAACATATGGAATTATAGGAACTTAATGGAACAAATGAGAAGGAATGCAACAATTTCATTCCTATCTGTACAACATGCTCCCATTGAAAAAAGAACTATTTTTATTCATTTCTCAATTTTCCCTATTTCCTGTTATGTATTTTTTTTCCTTTAATTGTTTGGAGACTCCAATGGTTGAGGCCCCACAACAGGGGGGGTAGGACATGCCAACCTAAACGCAAAGAAAATTCAAAACAGCTTCAACTTCCAGGTTGTATAGTCTGTTTCAAAAAGGACACTTAACGGTAGGTAGGAGGGCGCTTACGGCATACGAAAACGGTTACACACAGACTTGACTAAAGACTAGGCCTAGTCACGAATATTAAATCTAAAGGACCGTTATTGGAAATTACACTATTTTTGCAGATGGGGTTAATCCACTACCCCGACGGATTTGAAGTCAATAATTTTATTCTTATGTATCATGATATTACCTAAATTCTTTTGAAGAAAGGTTTAAGAGATTATTTTTTAATGTCACTGGGACCGAGACTTGCCATAGTAAAGCACGTTGCGCATTATCCCACAATGTTACCGTTTGGAAATACCCAATGACCAAATTGAGAAGATGTTGTACTACCCCCCTGCCCCCACAAGTTATATCTTTGCAAGAACCCTGCTATACCCAATGGCCCCTCAGAGACCATTTTCAAAATAGGCCCCAATACACCGCCGAACCCAATCAATTTACCCCTACAAAGTCCTCTCTAGGAAAAACATATGGGGAGTTTGCTTCCACGCAAAAGAGTAAAAAATCATGGCCTGTGATTTTCTTCTTCAATTGATTTGAGGCAGCGAGTACGGCAGGCACATCTCAAATTAGCTAATCCAATTGTGCAAACAGATTGCTCCACTATTGTGATGATTAAACTTGACAGGACCTTAAACAGTTCTGGGGAGAAAACCGAGCCAGCATATAAATAACAGTTGTCATGTTTTGCCTGAAATGTAAATTATGGCGCAGAGGAAAGAGGAAGACTATTGAGAGACTGAGAAGATAGAGAGATTGAAGAGAGAGAGACTGAAAGAAAGAGAGAGAGGAGCGAATAAAAGGAGCAGAGAGAGAGAGCAAGATTGAGAGAGGGAGCAAGCGAGAGAAAAGGAATGTGAGAATGAGAGATGAGAAAAAAAAGCGAGAGAGAGAGAATGGGAATTTTAGCAACTTTGTAATTGCTGTAGACCAAATTTGTAGCATAATTTTCTTCAGAGGCCCATTACAAAAACTGCAGGAATTTGTTGTTATTATTCATGCTACTATAAAAGTGGGGACCCACCGATCCGGGTCCACAACCTGTAATCCTATCCGTCTTGCTCCTCAAAGAGAAGGAACATCAAACAATATATCATCTGATGCCAAATTTTGAGTCAAATTCGGTCCAGCCATTTGGAGAGTAGAAGCAAAATTGGCCCCCCATTGGTTAATTAAGGCACTAGCAATGGATTTGCTAATCAAAAAATACAGCGGTCTAGGATCGTGTAGTGCCCCTTTAATATCATTATTTGATTAAAATGATAACTATGGAATTATAGGAACTTACGAACAATGAGAAGGAAGCCACAATTTCATTCCATCTGTACAACATAGCTCCCATGAAAAAGAACTATTTTTTAGTCATTTCTCAATTTTCCCCTATTTACTGGTATGGTAATTTTTTTAGATCCTTTAATTTTGTTTTGGAGACTCCATTTGGTTGGATGGCCCCACACAGGGGGGTAGGACATGCCACCTAACAGCACAGAAATATCAAAACAGCTTCAACGTCGCAGGGTGCTAGTCTGGTTCAAGACTTAACGGTAAGAGGGCGCTCTTACGCATATCGAACGGTTAACACACAGACTTTGACTAAAGACTAGCCTGTCACGAATATTTAAATCTAAATGACCGTTATTGGAAATTACACTATTTTGCAGTGTGTTAATCCCCTAACCTAACCCCGAACTGATTTGAAGTCATACATTAAGTCTTAATTATTCATGAATCCTAAATTACTTTTGAAGAAAGGTTTAGAGATTATTTTTTAATGTCCCCTGAGACCGAGACTGCCATATAATGCACGTAGCATTATCCCCAAATTACCGTTGTGAAATCCCCAATGCCAATTGATCGATCGTGTCCTACCCCCCTGCCCCACAAGTTATATCTCTCTTGCAAGACCCCTGCTATACCACGGGCTCCTCAGAGACCATTTTCCAATGCCCCAATACAAAATACAAAAACCGCCGAACCCAATCAATTTACCCCTACAAAGTCTCTCTAGGAAAAACATATGGGAGTTCCTCTCACGCACAGAGGTAACCCTCATGGGCCTGGATTTTCTCTTCAAATTGACTTTGAGGCCGCTATGTATTGGCAAGCACATTCTCAAATTGAGCTATCCAATTGTGCAAACGATGCTCCACTATTGTGATGATTAAACTTGACCGGACCTTAAACAGTTCTGGGTAGGTAAACCCGAGCCAGCAGATTAAATAAACCGGTCATGTTTTGCCCTTAAATGTAAATATGGCGCAAGAGGAAAGCAGGAAGACTATTTTGAGAGAATGAGACTAAGAGAGATTGAAGAGAGAGAACGAAAGAAATAAGAGAGAGAGAGACTAAAGAGGAGATAGAGAGACAGATTGAGAGAGTGAGCAAGCGATAAGAAAAGAATGTTCTAAAATCTAGAGAGAGAGAATGTGGAATTTTAGCAATTGTAACTGCTGTCGACTAAAAATATTTGTAGCATAATTTTCTTCATAGGGTCCATAAAAACATGCCGGAATTGGTTTTTATATCATGCTACCTTAAAAGGTGGTGTACCTATCATGGTCCACACATTTCCTATGTTTTCTCCAGCAAATGAAGAACATCACAATCATCTGATGCCAAATTTGAGTCAAATCGGTCCACCGCCATTTTGAGAGTAGCAACTTTGGCCGCATTTTTAATTAAAGGCAACTATCAATGATTTCTCAATCAAAAATGCATCGTCTCCTCGTGACCACTTGTGCCCCCCGGCCGGTCGCGGTTAGTGAATGATAGGCGTAACATAAACTTTTACCTTGCCTATGTGGACCTTTGACCTTGCTATGTGACCTTTGACCTCATCAAAAAATTAGAGATCCCATGTTGCATCTATGCTTCAAGTTTGGTTCCTTGAACTTCAACTTTTCAAATGAGGTCATTTTACATTTTCAGCCTATTTTACAACTTGACCTCAACTAACCTTTGACCTTGGCATTGACCTTTGACCTCAATCAACAAATGAGGGGAATGCCCATGTTGCACCTGTGATCCATTTTGGTTTAAATCCATCAAAGTATGAGGATTTACAGCAATTTACACTTTTTCCAAGAGACACAACAGACATCACAGACATCAACAACAGACTACAGTGTACAAAATGATCCCATGTGTCTTCCCTGCCTTAGGCAGAGCGACACAAAAAATGAGAATTTTTGTGTGTCTGTAACGAAGAGAGGTATCATAACATAGTGATTGGGCCCCACAGCAGCCTAATAGTCAAAAAATTGATTTTTAGTCATTATTGTCCATAAGAGAAGATATCAGAGCTTTCAACAATGCATTTTGCTGCGTCCAATAGAGATTTTTTGTACAGGGGTACATGTGAATCGTTAAGGACCCCCCCCCCCCCCCCCCCCCATTTTTTTAATGTTGGGGCTTACATCACCCAGGCCAATCGCTTGTTTAATAAGAAGATTATGGCATTTTATTTTCAATACAGTGTCCAATTTTTGTACATGTGCAGGAGTCTGTAGGTGTGGTAGTTTGTGTGTGTGTGTGTGTGTGGGTTGTGTGCTCGCAGTAATGTCATAGTTATATAATACGCCCAACATGGCCCACATCTTTACATCCAACTGCATGATTTCAAAGTGTTCTTTTCACAGACGCAAGTCTTCTTCAGATGAGAGTTAACTTTACTGTTTTAAAAACACCGAATTCTTACATGTAAGAACCACCCACAGTTAGATAATGGAAAAACAAATTCCACTCTGTGTTTTCAGGCTGTACAAGATCCCTGTTTGGTTGACAGTGAATACATACGGCTGTGTATGTGCATGTGTCGCAAGCTGCATAACAGGGGCACCTCTTGTACAAAAAATGTAGGACAACCATGCCTGTTTGTACATCTGCCCATCACACCTACATCATGTGTAGCATAACACCATGTGGCAAATGTGATGTGACAAAACACTAGAGCAAAGATGACACAATGATTAAGTCGTCGTCCACTGACCCTGAAAAGTAATCCGTCTTCAACTCTGTGTTGGAAATATATCACGAACCTACTGAAGTTCAGTGCATCACAACCGGTGTAGGATTTCTTCACTTGGTATTCACCCCTGGGTGTACTCTTATGAGATTTATCTACCACGTGACAATGTTACCGTGAATGAAACCTACTGGTTGTGGCCCAAGTAAACAAAGTTTCAGTCACAGCCTTACACCAAAGCTATCTTCAGTAGATAGCAAGATTTGTAGGCTATTGATCGCAAGAGAGGTAAGCCAAAAGTTTTCAGTCAACTCCACTAACAACAAGCTAAGCTTTAGTATACAACATTTATGCAGACAGACAAATGCTGAATTGGTTGTGTCTTGCATGAACCTGACAAATCTGGAAAAGTGACAATAAGATGAAAATCTTTTCCAAATATATCAGGCCCTACTGGTTACAGCATTGACTAGCACATGGGGTTATACACACATTTTAAACGTATCGCTTAAATTGTGAAGAGATGCCCCACCAAAAAAAATGACACTCTCTCTCAAATCCACACACTTCCATGCCCAATTTGGCAAGAAAATTGTTGAATTTGAGACATTTACGAATTAAATCGGAAGCTTGTCAGCTTCATTGGAGTACCGTTGAACACAAAGTGTAAACATCAGTTAGGATGAACACTTGACTTTACATAGGAGCTGGTCTGATAAAAGACCAGTTTAATACACCATGGGTGAAACTCTGCTGGGATTTCTCACCGTCCTAGGCTTCCACAGACATTGATTGGCAAATTGACTTCTACAATAGGGGGCATCTTCTTGAAATCGATGTCAGGTACGAGCGGAAAGAAAAAATCTTCTCCACAATTGAAATTGTCGGACAAAACAACTGAATCATCTCCATTTGTATCTTATATGTTTTTTCTCGTAAATACAAGGAATTATACTCTGGAGAAGTAGGATTGTATGACAGCTTTTGAAATTACTGAGTTTTACAAAAACCTTTAATTAAGTCTACATTAATGGACCCACAAGAGATCCTTGCTGCTCGTTTGTGACGTCAGAATAATTGCCGATTGATTTGCACTTAATGGGTTAATGCAATGTAATTCCCAGCAGGAGTATTTGCAACTCTGAAAATACAGACCAAATTTTTAATTTTACCCTAGAACCTTATAAATACCAAAATGTCAAGGTTTTATATAATGAGTATTTTTTTACTTGAATTTAACTTTTCTCTTCCTAGTATGATGAGCAATTTTATAAGGTGCCATATGTAGCACCATGTAGCCTTTAGACTGTCCTTAATACTCTCTGCCAGAATTTCAGAGTTATTTACCTTGCACCGAGCGTGACTTGCGTCAACACGGAAGTGATGCCGATTGGCTTGTTTGAGTGGTTTGCCTCCCCCATTGGTTAATCGGTATGAGGCACCCATAGGCAAAAAAAATGGTTTGTTTGGCGTAACGCGAAAAATATCAGGGAGGGTCGGTCCGTCGGTCAGATTTTTTTTTTTTTATTTTTTTTTTTTTAGATCTTTCTCAATGTTTTTACTCTAAAATGAACACAAGATGCTAACTATTTAAAGCTACGTTCAATGACTAGCAAGTAATCTTTTATTTACTTGTTTAGTTGCTTTGTTGGCTTGTTTTGTTATGTTTATACTGCTTTGAGTTGGTAAAAAAATATTTTTTTTTTTAATTGTGGATGAAAATAATGGGTCGGTCGTCAGAATATGTTTTTTTATTTTGTGCTAGTGCATATACACACTTTTGAGACTTTTTTAGGTCTCTGATTAAGCCATTATTTTTAATGTCTAGTCCTCCACCCCTTTTATGCAGAGATTGTGGCATGCGCGTTGCCGACCTCTGAACAATTATGGCACGACTTTAGAACTCTTAGTTTTCAGAAGTTATGGGAGGGGAAAACTTTCATATAATACTAATAATAAAATGGCCCCAAGTCCGCACGCCTTCATCACCTGGTATTTACTGCTCTCTGAACCAATGTACACCGCCACACCTCACTTTCAAATGAAAATAATCACGCCCATCAAATATGGCCAAAGTAGCTTGCAGTAGTTTCATATTATTTTCTTTCCCATCCTTATTCTATAATGGACATACCAAAGAGTACACCATCACTTTTGTCAGAATCAATGGTCGTTATGTTCAGGGAAATGAACAATCGGAACTGAAGCAGAACCAAGTAAATCCTCTCGTTCTATTTGTAAGGTGGGCAATTCTTCAATTCTTAAAGTAAAAAAAGCACAAGCCTAAGTCTGCCTTGATCGGCTATTCCCTGCTGAGTGCTTATCTAATGCTCAGCTCGGGGATATTTTGCGTCACTGTGTTTTGCTATCTCATCTTTTAGGTTTTGTGTGGCACGATAGAATTACACGGTGTGGTTTTGCCCAATTTCCTCAAACAAACTTGAAAAAAATTTGTCGGGGTGAAGGGGGGGGGGGTGAATTTTTATGTCGTATAAAAATGCCTGGAGGAAACCTAAATTGTATTTCTTTTTTTCCAATTTTCCCTCCCAAAAAATGTGTCTGCTCCTGATTTTAGACGGACAGCCACCTGCACCCCATAATTGACAAATATAATAATATTAAAGGTATGGAAATTTCTTGTTAAATTTCATTTTAGTCTTTAATACTAGTATTCAGAAATTGTTCATAGTTTTGAAAAACAAGGGAGTTCTCGAACCACTGTGTTACCTGCTTTTTGCGCTATCTCAAATGAACTTTTGACTCCCGGTAATGTGACCTAAAACGACTAAGCGAAGACATTAAGGGTTTCACACCGTTACCATGACATGGAAGTGTCTATGGACATCCAGAATTCGGATTAGCATGAGCCTCTTTTCAGACGACACAAAAAGTAAACATCTTACGAAGCGACACTAACCTCTTGTGATAATTAGCATCAAACTGCGCCTATTGTATTCAAATCTTCATGCTCATTTCTTGGCGCATTTGTACCAGACAGTTACCCGAGTTTACGAGGGATCAATTTTTTCACCACAAACAACACTTTCATTTCTATCACATGCCAGGAAATGGATTCAAATAAAGACCGAAGTCTCACACTCACATCCCATTTGATTCAAAATTATCAGTTTTAGCTCAAATGAATGCATTTTAACATGCATTTTTAATATATTTTTTTCCTTAAAACCAAAATGCGAGAAGATAAAAATTCATCAAACAAGTTGAATTCACAGACACACCCCATGTTGAGTGTTTCCAATAAGTTTATCTTTGTTGTTCAGACTATCGGCATTCAAGGCTCAATTCTTCGGTTCCAATTAAAGTCGATTGAGAGGGATGGCGATTTGCGCGCCTCCCCTCATTAACTATTTGGTGAAAACTGAATGTACAATCTTTTCAGTTCCCTTAAATATCCAGATCAACCAATATTGTGTATGTGTTGTACAGACCCATAACCAGTGTGGGGTGAGGCGGACGACCCCCCAAATTCCAAAGTCCCTACAAATGGCTCCAAACAATGTCGAAAAAATCTGTAACGCGCAATGGCGGGATGGACGGTTGCTTTGCTCCCTAGGGTATGTGCAGCTCTGGGGTGTTGAATAATATGGGTGTACATTGTGTAGTATAGTCTATACTTTGACGCAGAAGGTGGAGACCAAAAACGTCCATAAGCCAGTCTGCCTGCATTGAAGGCCTTGAAGCTAAGTGGACTGGTTGGACCCAACTCACAATCCATTCGGGCAGTTAGAACGGTCGCCTAGGTAGCTTACAAAGGCATAGGTCTAAACACTTTCAGCTATAGACTAAAATAATATGATTTTGGCTACTCTTAACTCATCTAGAAAAAATTGGACTTTTTGTGAAATGTTGACCTTTTTTGAGACATTTCCCCCCCCCCTGTCAGACCCAGGGGAGGACCCTGGGAGCATGAATTACATGTTAGTAGGGGCTTGTCCCCTTCTACCATATACTTAAGTTTTGACTACTCTAGCTCATCTGTGAAAAAAAATAAAAAAAATAAAAAATTTTACTTTTTTGTGAAATGTTTTCTCTTTTTTGACAGGTTCCCCACCCCTGTCAGACCTAGGGGAGGTCCCTGGGGGGATGGATTACATGGTATAGGGGCTTGTGCCCGTCTACAATATATCTAAGTTAGGTCCCGAGTGATCTGAAATATGGCAAAATGTTTTACCTTTTTTTAATGACAATGTTGGACCTTTTTTGACATTTCCGCACCCCGGTCCAGACCCAGGGGATGACCCTTGGGGATGGATTACATGGTTAGTAGGGGCCTTTCCCTCCTACAATATAATCTAAAGTTTCGGCACTCTAAGCTCACTGGAAAAAAAGTTATGGCAAAATGTTTACCTTATTGGTGAAAGGTGAACCTTTTTTGACATTTCCGCACCACCTTCCAGACCCAGGGGAGGACCTGGGGGATGGATACATGGTTAGTAGGCTTTGTGCAATCCTACAATCTATCTAATTTTTGGGGGGCACTCTCCACTATCTCATCTGGAAAAAAAAGTTATGCAAATGTTTTACCTTTTGTTGGTGAAATGTTGACCTTTTTTGACATTTCCCCACCCCCTGTCAGACACCCAGGGGAGGACCCTGGGGGAATGGATACCTGTTAGTAAGGGGCTTGTGCCATCCTACAAACAATATATCTAAGTTGGGTACTCTAGCTCATCTTGAAAAAAAGTTAGGGCAAAATGTTACCTTTTGGTGAATGTTGACCTTTTTTGACATTCCCCACCCCCCTGTCAGACTCCAGGAGGGGACCCTGGGGGAATTAACTACATGGTTAGTAGGAGTCTTGTGCAATCCACAGAGATCTAAGTTTGGGACTCTAGCTCCTCTTTGAAAAAAAGTAGGGCACAATGTTTACCTTTTTGGTGGCAATGTTGAACCTTTTTTGACATTTCCCCCATCCCCTGTCAGACACAGGGGAGGACCCTGGGGGACATTGGATTACATGGTTAGTAGGGGCTTGTGCCCCCCTACAATATATCTAAGGTTGGGTACCCTAGCTCATCTTGAAAAAAAGTTATGGCAAATTGTTTACCGTTTTTTGTGTCCAGACACCACACCTACATCCTTACACACACAGTACCAACATCGTACAATCAGACATTGCCATTTCCATAATCCGTATTTTTTCTAGCGCTCCTTCCAAAAATGGTTAGAATTATCCGGTATAAAGTGTCCCTTTTGCCAACAATCACACCCCCCCTCTTTTGGGGAGGGCGAATTTGGGGAAAAAGGCCCCTTTTAAGACAAAATCGCCCCTCCCCTAAAAATCCTGGTTACGGCCTGGTGTGCAAGTGCTTGATTTTTCGGACGAACTGTTGTTTAGTGACACTAACACATTTTTCCAAAAATACAACCACAAATGCTGACAATATCCATGGAGTTTTACACTATTTAACGGTTAACGCAAACAACTATATTTTAGCCTGTTGCATAATGGGGAAGAGGGTCGGAATATTTTTGATATGACAAAAACCTGTGGTTTTCTATGGTACCAAAATCTCATTTTGATGTGTGAAAGGGGGGGGGGGTCGAGGAGGATGAGGATCAAGTAGTGCCTCCTTATATTATTATTTGAAGTAAAAAATGGTAAACGAATAGAATTATAGGAACTTAATGGAACAATGAGACGGAATGCAACATTTCATTCCACCTCTGTAACATGCTCCTCATTGGGAAAAAAAGAACTGTTTTTTTTATTCAATTCTTAATTTTCCCCTATTTACTGTTTTTATATCTATTTTTTTATCCTTTAATTTGTTTTGGACACTCCAATTGATTGGATGCCCCCCACCTTATATCTTTGCCATGACTTGCTAATAGACCCATAGGCCCCTCCAAGAGTCCATTTTCAAATAGGCCCAATACACCTCCGACCTCGATCAGTCTACCCCTACAAAGTTTCTCTCTAGTAAAAACATATGGGAGTTCCGATTCCACGCAACAAAGTAACCCTCATGGCCTGTGATTTTTTCTTCTTCAAATGCATTGAGGCAGCTATGTATTGGCAGGCCCATTCTCAAATGAGCTAATCCATTTGCAAACAGATTGCTCCGCTATTGTGATGATTAAACTTGACCGGACCTTACAGTTCTGGGATGAAAACCGATCCAAGCATATAAATAAACTGTGTCATGTTTTGCCCTGAAATGTAAATATGGCAGCAAAAGCAGGAAGTCCATTTTGAGAGAATAAGGAAAGAGAGAGAGGGAAACAGAAGAATGAGAAAGAGGGAGACTAAGGGGAGAGAGAAGCAGATTGATAGAGAGTATAGAGTGCAAGAGAGAGAGAGATAGCAAAGAATGTGAAAAAGATAATTTTAGTAAATTGGAACTGTCTATAATATGTTAGCTAATATTGTCAGGCATTAATATTCCTTAGTGGGTCTACCAAACATGCATTAGGAGCACTGAATCCTACCTCATGCAGAATTTGTTTTATATCACACTACCTTAAAATGGTGTGACCACCCCGATTTCCTTTCCCCCGACAACAGCATATCAAAAAATTGTGCAATTGAGAGGCAATAATCTTTCAATTCTTTAAAGGTGCTTGTTCCGATTTATGTGTATTGTGTTCTCTACTTGATGAGAGCTGGCACTTGCAATATATCCCATCAAGTACCGTGGGAAACAACTTGCGGTTTTTGATGGCAACCAATAATGCTTTGGAAAGCCCTATTCAATACTGTGCTAAGATTTTGATGGTTAACCACCAAATGTCGGGGTTTTTTTTCAATTTAGGGAGACCATGAGAAAAATACGGCATTTCATCTGATACAATATCGACTACTCCTTACTGTTAAATAGGGGGGTCCCAAAGACATCGTAACAAACGCACCTTTAAGAAAATCAGACAATTTTCTTTTGGTCATATTTTTTCAGTAATCGCACAATATACTCTTTCATTGATTCACCTTTTAGGGCCATAAAAACAAACCAAAAACAAAAGCCCCGATGCCTAATGCCTTTTCCCAGTACCCTACATGTTTAGGTTACGGAGTGGTCAAGGTTTAGTAGCTGAAAAAAAAATACTATTTTCTTATTTAACCCTAAAGGATGTTTGGTTTGGAAATATGGGGCCTTAAAATCTGTTTTTAGCTCTCACGATCAACACAGATTGGAAATATCAGCTCAAAAATTTAAAGACGGGGGGTTTTGGGTGAAGGCCATTCTATCACGATGAAAACTTTATAATACAAAGATCGTGCTCCATCCCCTTTTAGGATTCAGAATGGTTTCCGGCAATTTTACCTGAAGCCCCCCCCCCCCAAAACGCAAGACCTTACAAAAAGCTGATGAAACTCTACTTTTACATGCACATTCATGTTACTTAAACCAGGTGGTCCCCTGAATTTAATTATGAAAAAATCAACTATCTACAGCTTAACCATTTTTGAGGTATTTTTAGTCCATAACAAACAAATCCAACTGCACTAATTCTCACATAGAGCAAAAAATAAAGGTGTGGACTATAAACTGTGATACTATTTGCGTGATAACAAAAGAAAACCACCTTTAAAAACGTGCCCAACTGTTATTTGCCCTCCACCTATGCCACTGGCAGGAGTTTCAAAGAGCTATCCCAAAATAAACGATTCCCTGTCCTTGATCTGTAATTATCTAGCAACACCATCATTCAAGGGGTGGTGATTTTTAAAAGAGATATTTTGGTACCACACACCCAAAATGTCCAATATTTTGCCCTTGCACAAGACCGATTCGCTAGTGTAGAAGCCGGGTGTCCATGACCGGTGCAAGATGACGGTCAAGAATCAGCAGATTGGACAAGCTGAGCTAAATACGGCATCCAAACATTTCCTGTTGTCAAACATAGTGACCATTTTGTCTTGTGTGTAAACATCTCTGCATGTAAAGCATACTTAAACTGCCTACACTGAAAGGTAACAATATCAAGAAATGTGTTGAGCTGGCGGTCACACGATTACCTTAGTCTAAATCATGCAGTTGAACTACCATTGTTTTTAATATATATTTTGGTTAATTTTTTCCAAAAAAAACCAAGGAGGTCAAATACGGGGGTGCGCGATTGGCATTTTTCCCCCTGAATTGCTTCAAATATTGGCTCCGTTGGAAATAGATAGCTAGGGAAAAAGAAGCTTGGAGAGCATTCAAATTGCCCCTGCAATAAACCACAACGATTAAGACAATAATACATTAATAAGAATAATAACAAAATGTATTATTATAATAATATACAGTTATGTCTACGTCTACAATGCTTAAACTTTAGAAACTCTTGAAAAGAACAAAAGGAGCCCCCCTCCCCAAGTCCCCCCCCCCCCCTAGTTTAAATCATGTTTAATCATTTTAATATTTTTAATTTTGTTAGAATTGTTGTTTTGATATTGCATTTGTTTTTTACTTTTGTATTTTTCTTTTTAATAACTTTTATTATATGGAAATAAAGTTTTATTCCTAAAATATCCCCCATACAACATTTTTTATTGTGGAATTGTTAATTTTTTTTAATAATTACCTATAGATGTAAAACAAAAATCTCTGAGCAGGTTCATTATGTTCACGAACTGCGACATTGAATTTTCAATAACCTGACTATTTATGATTGAACATGGTAATTTGTTGAAGTATTTTTACTTTTAACTTACTTTCTACATAATAGATCGTTTTAGTAAAACTGATATGTTTTTGTGGAGATGAAGTCGACACATTCTGAAATTGCAACAGTGTCAGATGTTCTTTCTTGCTATCATGTGTTTTATTGTATAACGTCGGTGTCAGTCTCTCTCGCATTGTATAGGCTAAAAAATTGGCCAAACAGAATTTTAGGTCTCCCCGCAAAATTGGCATAGTTTATGAACACAAAGTCCGAAGCACCAAATAAAAATCTTAAAAAAAAAAATCTTCTGATAGTCTGTTTTATTCTGTAAACAACCACAGCAAACATTCAAGCAAAAATGCTAACCCTTGAGAAAAAAAAAAATCTTTCCTGAATTATGGGTTTTTATTGCTCACACTGTACTTTTTAAATTAATTTGGATGCTGACAATTTGTGAAAACTGCAAGAGTATTAATAACTGTATTTCCTTGACTGTAAGCTCGTGGCTTGACATCACTTGCTCCCATTAATTTGTGCACCTGGTATGCTTGTTGACAGAAGTTAAGAATGTTGTCAGTAAAACCAGGAGCTAGCACAATTTGTAACACATTCAAGGTACAAAAAGGTTTGAGTGATGATTAAATATGTGCAGACTGACAGGAACCCCAGAACGTGATTCTAAGTGCCGCAAGTGGTGCCTTAAGGAGAGGGGGCAAAAAAAAAGTTTGTACAGGGCAAAATTGTAAATGATCCAATCATGTTGAAAAGCACACATGTTATGTGTCTACCATACGGATTCAGAAAAGGTATAGTTTGTAATAAGTACAGCCTAAACTTTCAGACAAGTTATAGGCTAAAAACAGCAAAAATCAATAAAAAGGGTCAATTTTTCCAGTTTTGGGGTAAAAGGGGTCAAATCGTAAAAATGCTCGGAATTTGGATAAAAAAATGGTGCCAAGTATTGGTGACGCTCATAGGATAAAATTAAGGAATAGTTTTGAGTGTCTCAACATTCTTTCTGCTTAAGAAAAGAAAGTAGGGGGTAACAACATCAAGCCCCATTGAATGCATTGAAGTCGGACCTTCTTTGCCCCCCCTTAAAATTGGAACTACCATTTAATTTACAGTCAAAACTATCCGTATTTTAATCCATGAAATCCACCAATAATTGCACCATTTTTTATCCAACTCGGAGCAAATTTAAAATTTGACCCCTGTTACAAATGAAATTGACCCTATTATTGATGTTGCTGTTTGCGCCTATAACTCGGAACCTTTAGGGGATGTAATATTAAAAGCTATACCTTTTCTGAATCCTTGTTGTTTCGACAAAATATAGGTGTGACTTTTCAACATGATTTGGATCAATTTTACAAAGTTGACCATGTACAAACTTTGTCTTGGCCCCCCCCCCACCCCCCCTATCTTAAGGCACCACTTGCCGCACTTAAGAATCGCGTTTCAGGGGGTTCCGGTCAGTCTGTCAACATATTTAATCACTCAAACCTTTTGTACTTAGATGTGTTACAAAGTGTGCTTAGTAAAGAGGCTAGTAACCATGTTCACACGGTCACCAAAACTCCAAAGGTTTTGAACTCCAGAGGTGAAATTTAATCCAATTATTTTACGTCACTCCAAATTGTGCTCCACACAATGCCAAAACTATGAAATCTCCACCTGTACAATTCTCCTACAATTCTTCATATCGGAGTGTAGACCACGGAAGTCAACTTACCGGTTAGCCTGTGCTTTCGCGCGTGGTATTTAAACACAGGAATTGGTAATAAAGAGGACCTTGTGAGGTCACTCCTGTTCACTATCCCCGAAGCTGGCCACGTGCACGACACTCCGAAACACTCCAGGAGTGTTATTGGAGTTTGAGTTTCACTCCATAGTAGGTTCATGAGCCCATAACGAACCCTGCACCCCCCCCCCCCCCCCCCCCCCCCCCCCCCAAGGGGATTTTTGGAGACCATATTTGTTGGAAACCTTATACATTATAGCTATCAAAATCAGGTTGTCTGACAAAACTCACCATCCTGGGTTTTTTTAAAGAGTGAGGGGCGCTTTTGCAAAATGGCGGACCACCATATTAACTGAATGCCCTTTTTTGACATATTATCTTGATTTTTGATCAAATTCATGCACTATGTGGTCACTTAGTCCGCAAACAAAAACCACACCAAGGAATTGTTGAACCAACTTTTGGAATAGGCTTAACCTGCCTCTAGGGGTCTATTTCAAAATGGCACCAACATCAATGGAAAACACCGTGTATTTACAAACTTAGCCTCTTTAAGGCACAATGCCGGTTTGTGTAACCTAATTATATACTGTCACTGCACTGTGGCTTAGGTTTGAGTTAAAAGTAAACACTTAAAAATGAAGTAGTTAGCCATGTTTAGTGTATATATAGAGAGGCGCTTTTGAAAAATGGTCTAGGACCGTGTTCAAGCCCCACCCCACATTTTCTTTTGCTCTATTCCTTCTACGTTTTTTTTAAGGCTTTCTTTTCAAACCCCGCCCCTCTCTCTCTTTTTAGTTCACTCCTTATTATTCCAGATCTCCCCCACCTTTCCATTTTTTTCCTTTGTCCTCTTTTATCTTTCTGCTTTGTGCTCCTTCCTCTCCTGCTACCTATTACACTAGACCACAAACAGCCTACTAATCCTGATCACCTTGAATCCGCAAAACATGTTTCTTGAGTCTTGATGTGTTGACAGATGGTTACTAGTGAGCAACAAGAGTCGTACATGCCTGCTTGCGAGGCTTCAATGAGGGAGGAGTGTACGCGTTACGACGCAAAACAAACGAGTCCACATATAAGGTTGTGTTAGAAATTAATAATAGAATTCAACACACAGGTGCTTGGTTGTGGTCTATTTGGCTCAGGCGGTGGAATGCCCGGGTGGAGCGTGCTCATGCCTCGCCTGTTCGGCATCTGTGCCAGCGACCGGCCTGAGAGTGGCAGGAAGCCTTGGAATTGGCGCACAAGGAGGCAGAGGTCAAAAGGGAAGGATCAAGGGGCCTTAGAACCACTTTCCAGCGCGCAGTAATCCAGGGCACAGGTGTATGCTTTCCGTCTGCGGGGCCGTGCCAGGCGTCACTGGAGCACCATGATAGTCATGTTTACTTAGGAGTCAATTGGACTGCACTTCACTTATAAGGACCACCATCGGAATAGCAGTGGCGTTTAGCTAGGGAGGGGCAGGGGAGGGGGCACATGCCCCAAACTGGACCACGGCACAGGGGCAGTTATACTTCATCTGCTTCAGATTGTGAGATAACCGATGACTCTATGGATGGCGAAATGGAAACATGTTAAAACCCAAGATCTTCTGGGGCTCAGCTCCTTGGAACCCCGCAAGTTCAGCAGAGTTCAAGTTCAAGTCAAGGAAAACCCCTCTCCTGAAAGACTAGACCATGTTGTAAAGCAGAGCTTACGGGGTATCTGCCCCCTGAACCCCACAAGGGGCTTTTCCCCATACCCTGATGCCCGCTTGCCTTGAGTTCCGTTTTATGCCGCCGTTTTTTCTTCGCCACTGTCGAGCTCATGTGGAGTATGTCATTGAACTTCTTGGCTACCGGTCCTTTCGCTGTTCCCCTTCTAAGCGGCTGGTGATCACCCGCCCAGAGAAGCTTGACCGTAGCTTGGACTGACTTCCGGCGGCTTGTCGCGGGGGTGTCTTCGGCCAGCTCCAGCGCACAACTTATACATGCAGTAGCGTAGCATGCATGAGCATCGCTGCCAAGTATCTGGTATGGAGGCAACCCTTGGGTTGGACAGGGCAGCGGCGGCTGACCGCAATTAGGTAAGATGTTGCTGTAATTCTGGCCAGTCTGGTCCTCTTGAAAAGTCTCTAAGGAGGTTGGCGGGAGTTGGATTGTGGAAAGGAAAGACGTGCTGTCAAACCAAGGGGTATCTATGGTATTGAGCCTAGGAGCGTATTCCGCCTGAGGCTGGGTTATCGTGGGGGCTGAGTGCGGTCAGGTCTTATTTTTTTTTTTGTCTCAGCTGAGGAGATCCGAACTCGGACGAGCAAAGGTTTTCAATTGCAGAGAAGTGAGTCTACCTGGAAGCCGATCAGGACACTGAGAATTCTTGGTATGAACGGCCCAATGTTTAGTCGCAACAATGCAAGACAAGGACCTTGCGAATTCAGTGCAGCAGCCAGACATTGTACCCATTGGCTAGATCACATTTGAGGAACCACTTGTGTTTGGATATAATAAGAAGAATTTCCAATTTATAATCATTGTATGGTTTCAATTGGACAATCTTTTAAGCAATGCTGTTTCCTTGGTATTCAAGCTTAAATGCACTCCTTGATTCAGACATTGATCTCTACTTTCCTCCTTCTCTTCTGGAGTCCTTCTAATTTCTTCTTCTGTATCAGATTATTCTTCATCTAATATTATGCAGACAACCTATGGTGGCATGCAAACTCTCCTGCTGGCAACTTGAATCTAGTGCGACATCATTTAACTTCCAACCATGACTCTATCTGTGGAGGAATTTCTGGCTATGCAACATTTCTGCATGGTACCAAATCAGGGCTTGATAATTGGATTTTCTGGACGTGCATCCTCAAAAAATCTCTAATACGAGTACTCTGGCACTTCAGTGGATCTTCCAAGGCTTAGGAAGGCCTCGATATACTTGTCACGTTGACTAGCCCTCGTCTACTGAGCCATTTTTGTAAACAAAATCTCGACCCCCACCCCCCCCCCCCCCCCACGTGATTTTCGTTACTGAACATCGATTCCTGTAATTTGGTACCACAGGATAGCTTAAGAATTTCTTCTCCACTGGTCTATAAAAATAAGTGCCAAATCCCCATATGACGTCACTATGAGTCATATGTTGAGGAAAAAGTATGAAAAATACATGTGTTACTGATATAGGGTGGAAAATTGATATATTAGCAATTTTAACGACTCAAAAACTTATTTAGCAATAAAATGCTATCAGTTTTATAAAAATAGTCATTTTCCCTCAGTAGAGCCAAAAACGCATGAAAAATGAAAATTGGATATCCTAACCATTGTGGCCGAAAAATTGAATTATTTCCTATGCTGTGTCTATGGAATTGACAAATTTTGCTAATAGGCGAACTTTATGGACGTCACTTGTGACGTACCCGTAATGCTATGCAAGTTGGTACTCATGTTGGTATCAATGGAAAGAAGGAGGACCATAGCCATCTTGTTGTGCGTACCACAAAATCAAGGTGCCTGGATGTTTCTGTGTGTGTTAGGCATGTTGGTACTTCGCTCCGAAAGGGGGCGTGGTTGCATTTTGGGCAGCCATTTGAAAAGCGCCCTCACCGTTTAACCCCGGGTGGGGATTTTTTTTTTTTTTTTTAATATGTTGTTTTTGGTATAAGCTTCACAAAAATGGTTGTCTCCCAAAAATACCACGGGGGGGGGGTGCAGGGCGGGTCATGGTAGCCCGTTAGTCTATAGTTTTTAGGGGGACTAAAACCCAACTGACCCTCGATAAACCTCCGGAGTTTAAACAGTTCCGGAATGTGTCCACCACGGCCAAAAACCCCCGATCGACACTCCAGTTTTGAAACTCCGGGCAGTTCAGCCTCGTGTGGACACGACTATAACTCACTTACCATTGCTTTTGTTTTTTCTATAGACTGTTTAAATATCTATGACAGGTGCAAGCGTGGATTAATACTCATCAGCTGTACTGTAGCAGTCATTTCGCAACTCACATACAGGATTTACCATTGTTTTGTTGTGTTATATAGACATATTAAGCATTGTTGTACGACAGGTGCTAGGTGGATTAAACCCTTATGTGTGTAGTAGAGTAATGGCATGGGGAAACTAACTGCAATGAATTTATTACTTGCAAAATGGAATTATGGACAATCTAGAATCCAAATTGGCGTTTTTTAAAATCAAAAAACGAGATGTTTGTAGTGTGAGTTAATATTTGAATATCTTTCTGTTTTTCTTGGAATCTTCTTTTTTTCTTGAATCTTGCTTTTTTCTTAATCTTTTTTTTTCTTGAATCTTTCTTTTTTTCTTGAATCTTTCTTTTTTTCTGAATCTTTTCTTTTCTAATGATCTTCTTGTTTTCTTTGAATCTTTCTTTTTATCATGAATCTTTCTTTAAGAAGTGGTCTAGGGACTCTTCAAACAGCCATCTGTATTTTTAAGATTGCAGCAGATTACTCAGTCATGAAAACCTATACAACCAGTTAACGAAAATAGACCGCCCCAGATGTAGGGAAAAAAAAAACAATTAACATCAAGGGTAAGTTGTTCCTCAAATCCGGCCCGGTCCCGAAATGACAATTGAATTTAGCATCCCAGTTCATTAGTGAAATGAGGCGGCAGAAGACAAAAAATGCTGCGTAATTTGATTCAATTAAGACTAAGGGCTAATTAGAGACATATCCGTACCGCTGCGATAGACAGTCGGGGTATATCATCGCCCCCAAATATCTATGACAGATGCCGGAAATGGCGTTATTAGTTACAGATACGGTCCATGTTTTAAGGCACGTAATCTTGTCAGAATCCTCTCTCTTCTTTTTTTTCCTCTTCCCATCTTTTTTCCCCTGTTGAAAATGGTCACTGACATGTTTGATGCTTCCAGGTTGCAGCAATCGTGCTTGGTTCTTCCGAATAATTCACCTCAATTTTTTTATCTGATCATAAAAGTCAGCTGCTATACAGATCTATTTTAACATATTCAGGAGGCAATGTATTTTATAAATGAAGTAAAATAATAAGGGTACACAGCTATCTATCGGCTCTTTGTCAATTTTTTTTCTCAATCTGTGTGTGTGTGTGGTGGGTGTATGTATGTGTGTCATCAGTGTGTGTATGCATGCATGCGTTCAATGCTCTGTGTTGTTTGTTCTTTATGTGGGCCAAATGTGTATGGGTGCGGTGGTGTAGCAGATTACTTTTTTCATTCTTTACTCAATTTTTTTTTTTTGGCAAATCTGATGTGTGTGGTGTTGTGGTGTATGTGTGTGTTTTTATGTACGATGTAATGGTGTGTGTGTGAGCATCACATTCCAGACATTTGTGCTAGCTTGTACCTCCACCAAAGTTCTGGAACTTGCTTATAGTCCTTTAAAGTCATTTTTAAACAAAAAGTTTCTTATTTATTCTCTCCCCAATACAGAGCACAAAAAACAAACACCTTTTCATGTTGCGCTGTGAAATCGTCATCTGCACGTAGCGCCAGAGGATAAAACAAGAGATGACACTTGTGGACGAACAGTGGTCCCTAGGCCTTGGATTACAGGGGTGCGCTATAACGACTCGCGATAGATTTTAAGGGGTGAGACACCAGCACTGAAAGTCCCGGGGGGGGCAAACTCAGGATAGGCGATAACTTGTTGACTCTTTGGACTTAAAACATAAAATTGGTGTTCTATGACAGCCTGTGAATTTCTTGAATTGCTTTTAATATAGAAATACGGTTATTAAGTTTCTTTTTTACACAACAAATTGTAGGGAACTAAACTATTTCCAAGGGATTCCATTGAAGGGACCCAAATGTGTAGACTCCAAGGGTGTAGCAAAATATATAACTTGATTCATAGAAATAGATTAAATAAACCTAAAGAACTAAAGGAACTAAATTTGATACGAAACATACCAAATTCCGACCTTGAGATAACTGAAATAGGCGCATTTTGAAAAACAAAATAATTAACATTGTGAAACATTCAGTGTAGGAACCCCTTAAACTGGGATGGGCCTTGGTGCCATCGAGGGCGCTATATATAGCCGAGTCTTGCAATGCGAAGTTCAATACTATCATGGTTACAAACGGTGAACACGTAACTCTATACCGTGAGGTTAATAAATACAGGAGGGACCATAAATTTCGTTGGTATGCACTAACTTTTGTATTTTGCCATAGCCATACTGAGGGGTAAAGGAGCAAAAGACGACAGGCGCTAAGTCGTCAACCCCCTGGTAGCGCTATCAGCAAATAAGTAAAAACACAAATGTAAGAATGATTCATCATTTCAATAACTCAAATTATGAAGCACAATCTGTCTGAATTTCCACATTTTAAACAGTTTCTTACCTGTATTTTTTCCAGCTGTGCATCGGCATGACGATGGGCCGATTTGGATGCTCCGAGATCTTGCTCCAGTCGTAATTTCTCGTCACTGAGGGCGCCATACCTGGCTTGTTGAGTTCGAAGCTCATTGTCAAGCTATGACAGAGAGAAACAATATTAAGGAATGTTACTTGATATATCTATCATGGTCTTTTCTTTTATACTTGATGATCCAAATGGCATTTTTATTTTTTAACTTCAAAAATGCATTTGGAGATTTATACCACCTTTTTCAAGCATGGTGCAATACATTTCTCATGAAAGCTCAGGAAAAATGCCAAAAAGTATTTATACAAGGATTTCACTAATATTTCAGCCAGCTGATTGCGATTCACACAGACTGCATTCAAAAATATTATGATATTATATTTCACACCTTTTCAATCGATTTATTACCAAAAAACTATTTTTAACTTTGGATGAAGGCTCCAAAATTGTATTTGTAGATTTTCCAGTCTGGATGTCTCGCTAGCAAAATACATTACACAAACAAACACTCTGTGCTACAACCAAATTTCACTTGCATGCCCCGATAGGGCTCTTTGAAGGATTACATCACACTACAAATTTTCATGCCCCTCTATTTTTCTTTTATTTTGAAAACTTTGTGCTCCAAATGTTAAGAAATTTCAAGTAAAAAAAATCATCTTTTAACTTTCCATCTTTTGCTTTTTCCTGGTTAAAATATAACAGGAAATATAATAATGCAATATAGCCCCATAAAACAGATTAAAGCATAAAGTCATTTTTTATTGTAACATTACTTCAGTATCCACAATTAGCTGCCTTATGGTTTATTTCATATTATGGGAATATACCAGGATATTGCTGATAGATATAATACTAATGCAATGGTGTTGGATACTAATCCTATAATTAGTCTAAAACTTTTAGGCTGGTATTCTGAAAGGGAGTCTAACTTTAGACCTGGGTTTAAACCAGGGTTAATCCTACATGAATGGGTGAGAAAATTCTTTATGGATGGGCCATTCCGGCCCATCCATGAGGAATTTTCTCACCCTTTTACAGCACATTTTAGAGTATGATGGAAGGAAGAAAAGGTCCACTCAAGTAGGACTAACCCAGGACTAAAGTTAGACTCCCTTTCAGAATACCAGCATTAGAATACAAGTGAAAGGTGTATAATTTTTTAAAGGGGTTTGACGTGTTAGCGATCTACTCGATAAAATTTTCAAAAAAAAAAAAAAAAAAAATTCATATTATGGGAATATACCAGGATATTGCTGATAGATATAATACTAATGCAATGGTGTTGGATACTAATCCTATAATTAGTCTAAAACTTTTAGGCTGGTATTCTGAAAGGGAGTCTAACTTTATTCTGGGTTTAAACCAGGGTTAATCCTACATGAATGGGTGAGAAAATTCTTTATGGATGGGCCATTCCGGCCCATCCATGAGGAATTTTCTCACCCTTTTACAGCACATTTTAGAGTATGATGGAAGGAAGAAAAGGTCCACTCAAGTAGGACTAACCCAGGACTAAAGTTAGACTCCCTTTCAGAATACCAGCATTAGAATACAAGTGAAAGGTGTATCATTTTTTTAAACAAGAGAAGCTTTCTGTGCAAATATATGCAGATAAGTAATGATTTAGGATGTGTTTAATTGATCTTCACAAATGAACACACCACGAATTGCCAACCTTGCTGGCGCTCAATGAGCTAATATATTCCTGGGAAGTGGTCAATGACTTCTCAATGAGCTATCCAATCTGTTATGCAATGTGGAATATGTACTCCCCTCACAAACGCTTAATCAGTTTCCCACAAAGGTGTGGATTTTTAATGGACTATTCCATTTGACATCCATCTTCCCTCTGTGGAAGACTTCACTACACTGACGGCGATGCATTTAAAGCAATAATAGCACATTTTTGAAGAGTGCCCCCAATTTTCAAAATTTGAGATTTTTGCAGAGTTGTGTTGGTAATTGTCTAGTAAACTCCACCTGCAAATGCATATTTGCTGTAAAAGAAGGGATTTTATGATTAAAATCGAGATCCCAAATTGTAATTTGACGGCGGAGCTGGAAATGCCAAATTTCAGTTCGTCTATTATAAAATGGTGCAACCTCACGAAAATGACCTCTAACTTGACTTGCCTAACCAACGGAACAACTAATGGATGAGCGTAGACACGTACATGGCACAATATCCCAGCTATTTCATATTGGAAGGCAGTTTCAAGCAGTCATTGAATTATTATCGAAGATCTCCGATATTAATTGTGCTAATCACAAAATTCCTCTTTTGCGACACATTGACATTTTCAAACTTTATCACAGGTATACTAGGCACTTACCAATGCAACTGTGCAAAAAATCTTAAAATTTTGGAAAAATTGGGGGCGCTCTCCAAAAAAAGTGCTATTATTGCTTTAAATGAGGCATTTAGCATGTGTTTAAATACTCTGTTTCACCTTGTCAGTAGTGTGGACACGCAGGTGCTGGCAGTAGTAAATGCAAGCGCGAACAATGACAACAATGCAAAATGCACACATGACTGCTGCATGTATCAAATCTGTGATTTCCCACTACTAAGACAAGGAGCGTGTTTCTACTGCCGACATGGCAAAACGCGGCTTTTGCTGACCCGCAATGCAGACCCGGTTTTAATCCGCTATCTGAGCTGTTTCTATTGAAGGCACATACCGGTATATGGTATGCTCGACTGCACTTACCGCTATCATGCTTTCAAGAGATCCGGCCGGGGTCACAATATTTCCCCCTGTTCCATAACTTCCATACATTTCTTTCTCTTGAGGTGTTTTACATGCACGTGTAGGCCTATTCCCTTTGCGTTATTTATCATACAGTATTGAGTTATTTTCATTTTGTCACTGGATCTACTACCAGGTAGGTGAAAAATAAAGTTAATAAATAAATTACTATGTGTTCATCTTGAATTATAAATTGATGTTGATTCACTTCTGAAATGAAAATAACAGTATTACTGCAGATGATTTGAACGACGCATGCAGCGGAAGTCGCATTACCAGCGTGGCCTTGGCATCATTTCCTGCCCAACACGGCAAATGCCGCTATCGGCTGTTTCTACTGGCGAAATAGCGGTATGCAACACGGCAAAAACCTTCTCAGAGCAGGTTTGATTTTGCCGTACCGTGTTGCATTAAAATAGCGGGTCGGGCTGTTTCTACTGAGCTGGATAACGGATCGATCCGTGTCCGACGCGGTAACCGGCCCCAGTACAAACACGCTCAAGGTGAGCAGTTAAACACTTGCATGTTGAAGCTTAAATTCCTACATGTTTAACGCATTTCAAAAGTGTTGAGTTTAGTTTCCTGAAAAAAACACTATCAGTAATCTACCCAAAAGAGTTAAAATATTTTAAATTTGATACAGACATGCCAAATCTGATTTTTTATGTTTTTTTTTTTTTATTTTCTGATTTAGCAATAGGCATATAGGTAGTATATAACGTCAACACGCATGTATTCAACTTCCAAACACTTTACTTCATTATTATGCATGAACTAAATGGTTGTGTATATAATTATTCACAAGAATTGCATATAAAGCAAAAATGTGTTCATTGGGATGACGTCAAACCTACAACTGTTACTATAATAAAGCAAAGGGGCATTTCGTGATCCACAACCTCGTCCCCCAGACCTACCTAAAAAAGTGATATTTTTTATGACAAAGCGTTCAAGCTTTGACTTACATTTGGTGGACATAATGGTGGAAACTTAAAGGGAAAATATCCTACTTAAAATACCATTTTCTAGAGTGAAATTTTAGTGGTCGAAAGGAATCTGAAATAACGCAACTGTAAACAGGCATATTTCTGGGCTTTCTGCCCGAAGTCCTCAATTTTAGCAGAATCGCGGCCGCAAAAAAAATCAGTCCTTCAAAAACTGGGACTTTCAGGCTAACAAAATATAACTTGCCCTAGAGGGAGGTCTTGGCTATAGCAATTTTATATTGTTTAGCTTCGACCTCCCATTTTTGAATGACTTATTTTTTTTGCGAAGGCCTTTTATTTTTTTTCACACCCTCCGGAAGTTTAGGGGTGGGGTAACATATTACTACTTATTTTTTTTTTCAGTACATTCAACTTGTCCAAGTCTTATATAACTATTTAGCTATGAAATACTGAAACAAAAGACACAGAAAGCATCACCATAGCTCATACCATTGAGGGGTTATGGCCTTTTCAATCACAAATGGTGCGAAAATGGCATTTTTGCCCAAATCAATTGTCACCCTGACGGCCGACTTTCTAACCCTGTTACCTCAAAAATACAGAATAGATTGATCCCATTTAATTATTTGAAGATTACAAAGTCACCCCTGTCACAAGATTAGGCTAAAGAAATGTCACTACTAGTTGTTTTTCATGTTCATACACTCCAGGGAAATTAAGCAAGTAAATTTTTTTGTCACCCCCGAAACGGCCATTTTTGGCTAAATTGGCCACAAAAATGAATTTTTCTCAAAATAAGTGAAAATATGGGGGTTTTAAAAGTGTCAAAAATCTGAAAATATAGATGTTTTAACCCTTAGAAACATTTACGAATCAAGAATTTTGACTGTGTTTGTTTTGACTTTTTTTACCCTAATATTTTTTTTTTTCACACCCGTGTCCCCTAAACGTAAGTCAAAGCTTGAATGCTGTCTTATAAATAATCTTGAAATGTTAGCCTAAGTAATGGCACATGTGGCCTAGTCTTATGTGCAAATTTGGTCGTACTGTAAAAATTCACAATTTTGTATTTTCTATCTGTAACAGACAAAGATTACAATACAGTGGTCTATACGACATGCCTTTGCTCATACATCAAACCACAAGATCGTATCAACTATTATTATTTATCTCAGGTTCCGAGTGGTGCAAGGGGACAAGAAAATCCTATCTTTGTATTGTACATTTTACGGAAAATCCCCCGGGATTTAATACGTTATATTATTTTGAATATTTATCGCCTCCGGTCATTTTTGACTGACTGGTACTTTTGTACTACAACACTGTCGAACAGCAAAGGTTTGACTTTGAGTCAGCATGATATTAATAATATAATATTGAATTAATTTTTTAAATAACAACAATTTCGTATGATACAAGAATATATTGCACTCTGCTAGAAAATATTGTACTCGTCTTTGTCTCGTACAATATTTTTCCTAGCTCGTGCAATATATTCTTGTATTCATACTCAACGCCATTCAATATTATATACTATTTTGGGAATAAGCTTTCTCAAGAATATCAGTGATCGTAAATCGCAGCTTGGTTGGTCCCCCATGCAAATTGTCTCTTTTATTTTTGGAGTTAAAAACATTTTTAAGCAAGGTGGACACAATTGACAACTGAATATAAGGGGAGACCTGCAAGACCTATTACCTTGCTGTAATCTGCCATATTGGCTACAAAGGGTCAATAGTCTCATCACAAGCCGATTTTATGTTGGCTAAGAAAACCACTACTTCCAGACTGCTCCCAGTCTGGTGCCGATTGGCAATGTTTTGAAAATCGTGAGCATTTTTCTTTTACATGTGTAGTTCTGGCAAGGTCTGTGGGCCTGTTTCTGTACAGTCGTCTGTAGTCCTACCCATTATTTGCTAGAAAAACGCTTCAAGCACTGCTCAAGACTTGGTGCCGATTGGCCATTTTTCGAAAATGTGAGCATTTTCCTTTTCGGTTAGTTTTTGGCCATTCCTGGGACTGTCCTGTACAGTCTTCTGCGTCTTGTTGGTCGGGGCATGTGGATCTGGATCTGGAAAATGCTCTCAACACTTCCTGATTGAAGCCAATGAGAGGGATAGTTGTGCGTAATGTAAAGTACTTATTGGTTGCTTGATGCTGGCTGAATTGATGTTAGCTCACGCACTCCCTGCTGACTTGAAGGATGTTATTTCCGTTTGATGTTGATAATATGTTCCGGGAGAGAGTTCCAGTCATTTACTAGTGTGTGGAAATATTGATTGTCAGATAGAAATCCTTTTTGCCAGTTGGTTTAATATAACTTGTGGGGTGTGATTTAGGCGCGAGATGATAGGCCGGATGTGGAAAAAAAAAAAAGGGAAAACTTTTTTTTTTCTGCTGGGATGCTATCTGACCCTGACGATCTTCTGAGCATAGTTCGTCTTGCTATCTTCCTTCTGTCTTTTAGGTTAGTCGGTTTCCCATCCCAAGTTGGAAAGCATTGATGCTAAAGTGGAAACTTTGATTGCCTAAACATGGCAACTTTGGAAAAAAAAACCCGCACGATTTTTTCTTGGCAGCTTAAAAAATTGTGGCGGGTTTGGCATCGGGAAGGTTGACTTGGAAGCGGTACCGATGAGTTTGGTGCGCATCATGATTGGTTTATGTGGCAGTTGGAAAGTTGTCGGCAATGAGTCTGCTCCAGCCATGAGAGACATGCAAGAACCGGGACATGATAATTGTGGCGACTAAACTACACTCGGCAACTACAGACGATAAGTCGCCGACTTGCAGTCTTGACAGGCAACTTGGTGCTGTGTTTAAGGTCTGCGACTGATTGAGAACTGAACAAGTGGACTGCTTGATCACCTACTGCTCGGCGATTGAGCATCTCTTGTCTTGTAATTTGAACAAGACTGCAGCCGATTTTGAAAGAATGTGGTCTTGTCTAGTTGAGAAGAGGTTGGGTCGGGTCGCGTCGCGGGTTGTCCTCATGTGACGGTACCTTTCTTGGCGTCAACAACTCGCCGACCAATCGACGAGCAGTCTTGACAGCGACATGTCACAACTTGTGCCATCGCTTCAAGGTCGGCGACTAATCGGGGACTGAACAAGTGGCGTCACCAATTAAACATGCTGGATCTTGTTGATTTCATGATGCTGTCGCCTACTGCTTGGCGTTTCAGCATCCCTTGTCTCGTTGATGACGGGGATACTCGCAGACTAATCATCCCTGGTCGGGATAAAAATGGTAAATTTTGCACGTTTGAACAAGACTAGCCGATTTTGAAAAAAAAATGCGTTCTTGTGTAGTCGGGAAGTGGTTGGGTCGGGAGCTGTCTTCTGTGTGACTCTACCTTAAGTTATAGCACCCTCTATGTCTATTCCCCATAGAAACACATGTAAAACTAGATTTTTTATGAAAAATCATATTTGCTCGCAATGAAATTTCGTCAAATTTACACAGGATGTAGTTAGTGGAATAAAAAACCAAATCAGTTGTCAAAAGTGTGTCGCCGTCGATATTTTTTGTTTTATTCTCCTTTTGCCATAATAAATAAGATTTTCAAACAGCTGTGAAATAAAACAGTAGGTGCTAAAATCAAGATATGCACCTTTAAAGACTAACACTCCCATCCATTTTCAACTTCAACTTGTCCTTGCAGTCAACATTTTCTTCCCTGAACATGATGCCCTGCAAAAGCATCTCTAGAATTTGTCTTAAATACCCCGGCTACTGTTTTCTGTTATTACATGCAGTTTCTACACAGAAATCTATTGATTTTGTTTCCCTAGAGTTCCGCTCAATATAACACGGTCTGTTCCGATCCTAATTCAAGCCTCAAAAATCATTAACAGCATGCAGTCTTAATCAAAACATCCCACCACAAGGCCTGTCCGGCAATAGTGAGCATGAAACATGTGAAAAAATAAGAATTAAACTGCTTGACATCAGAGACATTTAACTATTTATTTTTGGGAGAATATAAAAGAACATATGCTACTTTTGAAAAAGTGACTTATACCATAGTATCCCATGTCAAATAAGAAAGTTAATGAGCAACAAAGCCTTGAACATTATATTGATTTACAAGTATATAACACACTGCTTTTTGTTTTTGATTTTTTGTATTTTTTTAAAGAGACCCTAAACTTGAAATTCATGCAACCCATGTATGCAAGTAATGTACACACTTAAAGTAGAAGCACATCCAATGGAATCATGAGGTCGAAAAAAGAAATAAGAATTTTGCAGCTGTAATAATTATAGTCTTCAGATTGCACCAAAATGGTTCAAAATAATGCTAAATTTGTCTGAAAATACATATATTTCCCTCGACCCCCACCAGGGGCTCTTCCCCTGCTCACAGCCTGCTTCTTCCATGGAGAATATAACAAAAACATGGTCTATGAGTCATGAGTCTTATGGGAAATACAGCAAAGTTCATTCTCCAATCGGTCTTATGGAGAATGTAGCAAAATTCTGAAATGTTGTCATCAGTCATATGGGGAATGCAGCAAATTCTGATATTTGCTCTACGGTCTTATGTGGAACACATCAAAATTCTATTTTGGTCTGTGGGAGTTATGGATATAGGGAATAGAGGAAAATTTTGGGACGACAGCAAATTTCTGAAATTTGGTCTATGGGGCTTATGACACACACGCATAAGGAATCTGCTGTTGCAAAATCCCCCATGCCCTTTTCGGCCGGGGGGGGGGGGATTGATAACAAAAGCAGGAAAGCTCTTAGAAGGCACAAAACAAAGCCGCTGATGGCTTATAGGCGTAACCTGGTCATTAGATATAGATCAGATAAAAATGTTATCTATGGGATAATGCTACTTCAACTTTATTGGATGCTATCCCAATTAAACATAAGGCAGATGAATTAAGAGCAGCTCCTTTAATCGTGTGTCAACATATATTTTGAAAAGCTTCAGAGAAAGAGCAAGAACAGAAGTAATAACATAGTATGCACTTTTACATACACTTAAGACATACGTAAGACCCACAATAATCTTAAATCAAGCTAGGATGAATAAACGGCAATAAAATATACGACTTTATGTTTCAGCCCTGCATTTTATTGATTACCCTATTGTACACTATATGGAGTACGTGAGCTACATGTTACCAACTGATAGTTTAGACTATTATAGTAATAACACACTAAAGGTTGCAATTTTCCATTATGTAACTGAGCATAAAATATTTGCAAGTCCTTTCTCACCATTCCTACTAGCTGCAAAATTAACACCAAAATGCAGCGTCTATTTATGAAGACACCCCCAAATTGTTGAAAAGAACACAAAAGACACATGAAAGCATAATGAAACGATGACGTCAATGCCACGGGGCAAAAACGCACAGGCCAGTGGGCCGGGAGGTGAAGCCGAGTAGATCTGGAACAATGATAACATCCTGATTCGGTATCAATTATTAAACAGTTACTTAAAAAAAAAATTGTAGGGTCGCCAGGCATATTTACAAGAAATAAGAACAACATTAAAAAGCATTTAAAGGAGTAGCTGGTTTCTAGTTAAGTTGCAATTTATTACAGAAAACTGTATAAAAAAGAAATCCATTAAAATGATTTAAAGTAGAGGTTTGAGACATGAGCATAAGATTTCATTAGACCAATCACCTTGGTTTACAACCGATCTCCCGTTGACCGGTGAAATTGGGGTGGACATTTGACTCACATAGTTAATAGCTTTAATTTTACATAGATTACACCTTCCGGTCATTTCAAATAAGAAAATAGGAAAAAACGCCCAATTGGGCCGCCACAAAATGTGTTGAACTGAATCCCCAAGTTATAAGCTTTTAATGAACATTAGGTTACACCTTCCTGTCATTTCAAATAAAGAAAATGAAAAAAACGCCCAATTGGCGCAAAAATGTGTTTTTAAACTGAATGCCCACGTTTTATAAGCTTTAATTTAACAAGGTTACACCTTCCTAAGCATTCAATAAGAAAATAGGAAAAAACGTCCATGGGCGCAAAATGTGTTAAAAAACTGATGCCCAAGTTATAAGCTGTAATTTAACATAGGTTACAGCTTCCTGTCATTTCAAATAAAGAACATAGAAACACGCCCAATGGGGCCCAAAAATGTGTGAAACTGAATCCCCAAGTTATAAACGTAATTTAACAGAGGTATACCTTCCTGTCATTTCAAATAAAGAAAATAGAAAAAACGCCCAATTGGGAGCAAAATGTGTTAAAACTGAATCACCAAGTGATAAGCTTAATTAAAATTTAGGTAAGTTAACCTTCCGGCATTTCAAATATAAAGAAAATAGAAAAAACGCCCAATTGGGCGCAAAGTGGGTTATAAAACTGATCCACAAGTTATAAACCTGTTAATTTAAAATCGGTTACACCTTCCATCATTTTAAATAAAGAAAATAGAAAAAACGCCCAATGGGCGAAAAAATGTATGGACAAAACTGAATCCCCAAGGTTTTTTAAATTTAAAAAAAAAAGGGGGCTTTGTTTAAATTTCAACATAGGTTACACCTTCCTGTCCTTTCAAAAAGAAAATAGAATAAAAAAAACGCCAATTGGGAGCAAAATGTGTTAAAACTGAACCCCAAGTTATAAGCTTTAATTGAACATAGGTTACACCTTCCGATCATTCAAATAAAGAAAATAGAAAAAAAAACGCCCAGTGGGCGCAAAAGTGTTAAAAATGAATCCCCAAATTATAAGCTGTTTTTTTAAATATTCTTCCGTAGCCCCATTCGTTTGTTAAATTAACATAGGTACACCTTCCTATCATTTCAAATAAAGAAAATAGAAAAAACGCCCAATTGGGCGCAAAAGGTGTTAAACTAATCCTCAAATTTTAAGCTTTAATTAATGTAGGTTAACCTTCCGGTCTTTTCAAATAAAGATGTACCTAAAACTTCGTCTTAATAATATCAACCACAAATACATGGAGTAAAGCTTCAATCACCGTAGATTAACTCTACGTGGCCTCTGTGATCACTTCTTTTACTTTTAAACTCTCATTATTTGTTACTTCACCCTGGCATCTATCCCTGCACGGTTTTAACCAAACTCCCATCAAAAGCAAGTCTTCACAGGAAAAATCAAAGAAATGCTTTTTAAGCCATTCAAACATGCAATGCTGTATTCTTGTCTGAAATTGCATCGCTTACACAAACACCCAACACTAAAAAACTCAAAGTTAATATATACGCGTAGTCATTTCATAAAAGAAAACATTTAATGAAATGAACCCTTCAGCCTATAGAAATAGACTCCTTCGCAATTTGAGAGCAGTGGTTTCTATAGCGGGTAGCTAAGGCGACCCGACAAAATAATTACAGGGATGGCAAGATAAAGATTGTCTTAATACCTTATGTAAGACCTTCGCAAAACACAAACTTGCGTTCAGCCGTCACGCCAAAGGTTTGCCATTCAGCCAACGCCACCATTCAGACGAAGGCCCGGTTGAGGTATTTGTGTCCGCGACTAATTCAATGGGCAATATTACCGACACTTTCTTGTGGATAGATGGGGCAATTAATACCTTGTGACAAAAATTAGGGACCTGAGGGAATTCAATCAGAGCGTCCACAATTCAATTGTATCATATATAAACATTGCACTTGGAGGGTGTATAAGTTATAATTGGGAAGACCGCACGGAGTTGGGTTCTAAATTTAGCGCGCCACGGCGAGTCCGCGAGAAATGCCGTCAAGACCAACAGACGGCTTTGGAGGCTGAAAGCTCTTCTGCCGTTTTTTCTTTCTTCTATACACAACGCAATAACGATATGTTCCAGTTATGAAAGTGCACTGAGATTGAACTAGTGATACGATATTTGAAGAATAACAAAAACCGCTTTATGGCAAACAATCTTGGGGTTCAGGAAATCAACATTCCCAATAGTGCCATCAGACTAATATATTTTTCTGTTAATTTCCGACATTGCAGTTTATTGACAACAACACGCATGTTTATCAATCACTTACAGTATAACATGCTTGGAATGGTTCAGGCCTGTCAACTCAATAGAAATGGGAAGATGGGAAGTATTGAGAAAAGTTTCCGGTGTACCTAATGCATAATACTCTTTCTGTAGCCTCATAAAACAGAAACTTAAAAGTCTGAATAAAATTTTAAAAAAGAAACTTATATTGCCTGTTTGACTCCAAAATGAGGGTCAGTCAATCAGATATTTCACCTGAAAATTCATTAACCAATATCAGATTCACACATGACTGTTTTGAAATTTTAAAATTTTATCAATAAACAATACAAAATTGACCTCATGCAACATCTAGAGGTGCAGTCAGACAGCAGGTCACACTTTGTGCCTGCAAAGGTCATGATTTCTTAGCGCGTAATTCCCAAGCAAAGTGTCAGTGGCGAATCTTTGCGAAGTTTTCTGAAATTAAAGCTTAAATTTGAACCATTTTAAGTGGACCTGGTACAAATATTAGAAGCGCTAAATGAGTCCAGAAAAGAAATCTGTTTTTTCTTTGCCTAGCATATCAGAAAATTTATATTCCTTAAATAATTATGTGATGACAGTTGTTTTAAAACTGTATTCAATTTTAATATGTCGCGTAGTGTCCCCAAACAAAACCGTGGATCTGACCGTTTCCGACAGATTCTGGCAAACTGTTGGTAAGATATGTGGCTTCCTATGTGCCAAAAATAATTGGTGTCCAACGCTTTCTCGTGGTACCAAAATGATGTAAAACTATACCAAATATTGAATTACTTCGGCCTTTTACGAGATCAAGTTTTATTGTATTTCCATATACCACGAGTCATTCCCAATGTGTTCATTTCACCCGCTGTGGGGAGAGCTGGGAAATACATGCACAATTAGTTCCACGGTCTTGCCTATAACAATGGCAATATTGATTGATAACATAGCAATCACACAGAGAAATTGGGCCTAAACATTTGAATTATATTTTTGTGTTATTTTCGTGGACTTGACCGTTCGTATGTTCCTGTAATTTAATTTTGATGTATTATGGAAGAAAATGCTGTAAATTTTGAAAACTGAGAAAATCAGAACTGTCCGTTTCCAATAGCATTATTTGTGGCTGGTTTTTAACCCGACTTTGCACCTAAAATCTGTATCATTTGATTTGTTTGAAAAATGATAATTTTACATTTAATATCAACCATCACCGACTTCATCATGCTAGTTTAGACATATATCTATCCAATTACTCCTATTTCAAACAATTTCAAAGACGGTAACAACGCGAAATCAAACAAAAATGTACCTTGAGCAAATCTATTTTACACTTTTTTCATAGCGGTCATTCGAAGTCAGTTGAGTTGCTGAAAAGAAAATAAGCAGTATTTGTGTGATCTGCGCTTTGACTGGGTGAACAAGACCGAGAGGTTCTCAGAAGCTGTGGTACATGATTTCCTGAATCTAGAACATGAGGAGGCTAGGGAGGTCCCATACTGCTTGATAGCTTTTTTATTTTGAATTTTTTATTCGAGAATGTTTCAATAGCTGTCTCTGAATCAAGAATATGCAGTTGCTACAGGTTTTCAAAATTGTAAAGCTTGAAAAAAGCAATGTCTTTTTTTCTTAAAAAACACAAGGGCATTTTCAGAAAAATGCACCCCAACATTTTGTGAAACAAGTTTTTTTTTGCATATTTAGATGCCTAACATTGTATTAACATTTAGTAATACATTGGTAGGCATACTTCTATATACACTCCCATTGGTCCAAGTGGACTCCCCCTCTGAAAACAACTTTCCCATTGGATTTTTCCACACATAATGACTATCTTAAGAAAACATTATTACTGAAAATGTAAAAAATATTGATTGGTTCAGAAATAGTGGCGAAACAATTTCCATATGCAGAAAAAGAAGCCATTTTGTTTTGCTTCTTCTCGAACATTGTGCACTAAAAAATTAATCTAATGGTTATTCTGAGTTAAGAATACACCAAATTTATTATTTAGAACCCAACATTAGTGATTTGAAATATTTTATTTATAGACTTTCTTTTTTTCTCCCGCCCATGTATTTTACCCTTCATTTGTACAGGGAAATGGATTCCAGGCCTATTTTAAGTAATTAACATATCAGCATGTGATTAATTAATGAAACAGTAATTTTTAATTATTATTTGTATTTGATAATAGCATAAGTCTACATGCATTGGTAACCACAAAAGGTCGCTCAAAAAAAACCATTTGAGTGACACACACATACACACACACATACACACACACATACACACACACATACATACACACACACATACATGCACAACAAATTGCAAAGTGATCCTGAGCTATGCTGGCAGCCCACAAAAATCATTTTTGTCACCGACCGTCCCAATGGTGCATCAAAAGGTGGATCAGGTGGACCCAGGCTAATTTTTTTCAGAAACGATATCAATTTTTTTCATCAAAAGTTGCACAACTAAAACGTTGTTTGATTACTAAAGAAATTGTTCAAAAATGTTATTGCATTAAAATGAGACATGCGAAAAACAAAATCCGAGGTCCATATGGACAACCTTATGCACTTAAGTGTTAAATCACACCTGAAGTGAATAAGCTGAAAACTGTGCTGACATTTCACAATTCACTGCAAATTGAAAATAAAAAAGTAGAAAAGTACACTCCTCAAAATAGCTTGCAAAACCACATTTATTATATGAGTAAACAAATCATTCAACTCTAATTGAAAATTGGAGAATAACATAAAGCATGCTTTAATTTGGAGAACAAACTCAGGAAATTAACAGTGTTCATATTTGTGATTAATTCATATCTTCGATGCAAGTACAGGTTTTTTCGTAATAGACAATGAGGCACCACATGTACTATTGAGAATGCAGCTGTTAAAGAAAAAAGGCTATGCGAAGGGACAGGGCAACTATTTGATTTAATTCATGAGAACTCCAAACAATACAAGATTTGACTAAATCACTGCTTATATTGGAAACCCATAATCACTAATTATCATTTCTTTAAAGGTGCAACAAGAGATTTCACATATTAGGTGTCCCTAAAAAAATCAAAAGTACTGATTTTGCCCTGATGTAAAGCTTTCCATCAAAAATAACCCCATCTGAAAGGATTAAGCTGAGAAATGTTTCTTTGTTACAAAAATTGTGAAATTTTTAATTTCGTATAGGAGCAAATACGAAATTCAGCCTATTGTTTTTATATTGAAATTTAAGCAAATCAAAGTCACTTTTTCTCTCTTTTAAGACATTTCTGTAGCCATATACAAGGTGAGAAATCTATTGAGTGTCTAATCTATATGAATTTACTATTATTATACAATATTTGGGTGCTTCAAAATCTCTCGTTGCACCTTTAAGGCGGTGTTCTTTAAGGTGGTGACCCGATCATGGTCCGATTTTTCATGACATTTTCTCTCACACATGGAAGCATGTCACCAAAAACATCGAACTACAAATTTTGAATGAAATCGGTCTGGCCATTTGGATAGTAGAAGCAAGAATGTGTACTTAAATTTCACTGGGGTGATGAGAAAAATATTAACTTTCTTCTTAAAGGTGCTTGTTCCGACCATCTTTGGGAACCCCCTGATTTACCCGGAAGTAGTATCAATTTTGATATCAGATGAAAGGCCGTATTTTTCTCATTGTCTTCCTTAAATTTCAGCTTTCAAATCCATTCCATTTTCAAGATACTGACAAAAAACTGCCGTTTTAATTAATGGTTAACCATCTATATTAACACAGTAGTGAATAGGGCGTTGCACTATGCATTATCACGTCTAGCATCAAAACCGCAAGTTTGTTTCCTGGTGGCCTGTGTGTACAAGTGTCAGGCTCTCTTAGCAAGTAGATAACACGATACACAAAAATCGGAACAAGCACCTTTAATTTTGATGAGGTAAAAGGGGGGGGGAGGTTGTCAATCAGGTCATCCACCTTTAAGTGGCAGATCACAGTGTTCAACACAAATTACTGAGGAATTCATAAATAATCATGACAAGTCCAATCAATACAATTGTAGTCACCGATTAATCAGAAATCCCAAATCATTGATAATGCAATTTTAAATATGACAGATCCCAGTTCTGGACTAACTTATGAGTAATTAATGAATAATTAGGGGGAACGTGTTGGCGCAGCGTATCTTCCCTCGCCTTTCACCAATGAGGTCTCGGGTTCGATTCCCGGCAGGGGCTCGTTCTCGGTGGCTTTATGTGAATTTGGTTTCTCGGTCAAAAAAAAAAAAAAAAAAAACGGAACAAGCACCTTTAATTTTGATGAGGTAAAAGGGGGGGGGGGAGGTTGTCAATCAGGTCATCCACCTTTAAGTGGCAGATCACAGTGTTCAACACAAATTACTGAGGAATTCATAAATAATCATGACAAGTCCAATCAATACAATTGTAGTCACCGATTAATCAGAAATCCCAAATCATTGATAATGCAATTTTAAATATGACAGATCCCAGTTCTGGACTAACTTATGAGTAATTAATGAATAATTAGGGGGAACGTGTTGGCGCAGCGTATCTTCCCTCGCCTTTCACCAATGAGGTCTCGGGTTCGATTCCCGGCAGGGGCTCGTTCTCGGTGGCTTTATGTGAATTTGGTTTCTCGGTCAAAAAAAAAAAAAAAAAAAACGGAACAAGCACCTTTAATTTTGATGAGGTAAAAGGGGGGGGGGGAGGCTGTCGATCAGGTCATCCACCTTTAAGTGGCAGATCACAGTGTTCAACACAAATTACTGAGGAATTCATAAATAATCATGACAAGTCCAATCAATACAATTGTAGTCACCGATTAATCAGAAATCCCAAATCATTGATAATGCAATTTTAAATATGACAGATCCCAGTTCTGGACTAACTTATGAGTAATTAATGAATAATTAGGGGGAACGTGTTGGCGCAGCGTATCTTCCCTCGCCTTTCACCAATGAGGTCTCGGGTTCGATTCCCGGCAGGGGCTCGTTCTCGGTGGCTTTATGTGAATTTGGTTTCTCGATCCATACTCGTTCCCGCAGGTTTTCTCCGGGTACTCCGGTTTCCTCCTGCTTCTAAAATCGAGCTTCTTGGCATAAATCTGTTCTGGTATTATGGTTTCTCTGATGTGCTGAGCGCCTCTCATGGCAGCCGCACAGCGCCTTGATCACGTTTACGTGGATATGTCGCGCGTTAAAAATACAAATTATTATTATATTATATTATTATTATTATTAATTAATGAGTGAGTAATATTAAAAAAGTCAATCAATGAAAGACTGCTTTACAACAATGCAGCCCTAATACAGTAGTACATGAAATACGTCCTCTATGGGTATGATACCCAGAATACACTGCCAATTCTTGTTAATGGATATACATGTAAATGCCCTGAACTGTGCCCTCAGTGGATGAGCATAATGTTGCCCATGTTGGAACATAGTGCAATGCCTTGCCATGTGTATGGTAGTAGTAGTAGCAAGTCCAAAGTTTTACATCTGGTTTTGTCCCTGCTAACAGGGTTGGCCGGATTCACCTCACACCAAAACCGACGTCATACAAGGATTTAGTGGAGCAAGAATAATTGATCACATCCCCTTCCTGACGCCAATCTGCAGTTTCCGGTGGTAGGCCTAGCCTTTGGGCAACCACGCCCACCGTTGACTTTATTTTGAGGTTGAAGCGCTCGTGGCATACCGCATTTTGCTACGTTCGCGCGAGCCTGCCAACGTTGCGTATCGTTGCGTATGATCGTTGCGTTCAACGGGTTGTTCGATTGTTGTCACTGGGTGGTGCAGTCCGTCCTTTTTGTATTTTAAGCCGTATAAAGTATCGCGAAATTGTGTTAAAAGATTACCTTAAATGTTTAAGCTGTTTAAGAATGAGAATAAAGGTATGATTTTGGGAACCGTTAACGTTACTCTCTTTACGACGAATTGAAACCGGCGACACCATTATTTTTGCATGGAAGAACGAGGCCAGAGGCTGAGTTCTTCTACTTAAAATAATGGTATCGCCTTGATTTCAATTCGTCGTAAAGAGAGTAACGTTAACGGTTCCCAAAATCATAACTTTATTCTCTAAATCAAAAGGAAACATTTCATTGGGGTAATGAGAAAAATATCTGATATCAAAATCTCCATGGTGGTGGAGTTAAAAGTGGGGAGGTTGTCAATTGGGTCACCCACAATCCACAATATTTAAGGGGAGTGAATTATGTACTCCTGAGAAAGGAAATCCCCCACCACTGATGCATGAAGTAAGCCTATAAATACGGTTTTCAAACAACTAGTGTCGCCTGCTTTCACGATCCACCTTTCCTTCACTCTCTGCACCAGATGACCTCTAATGACCTTTGACCTTGGTATGTGACCTTTAACCCTGCCATAACATGTAAGTCTCTTTGGTGCACCTTTGACCTGAGTTTGATTGCAATTGTAGTTAAGGTATCCATGCACAAGCAATTTGAAAAAGGTTAACCAAAACACACACACACGCACATACATTCACACAGACAGACAGACAGAGTGAATTTGGATTAGTATCACTGAGAATATTAATTAGTCAAAAAAAGTGTCTTATTTGACTAATTAAATATTAGTCATGCACATTATTTTTTTATAATCCACAAAATAGTGCTAAAAAGTGGTTTGAATTAAAAAGAATGCTTTTAAAGATTTTCGGATTAAATTCCGTAATTGCAAATATTTCTACAACTTGAAAATTTTGACTTTTAATTACAAATTTGTAAATGGACTAATGCAATTGGCCCAAAGTGTACTTAAATTCATCATTTTTGTGCTTGACTAACTAATTCTAGTCATTTGACGAGTCTAAAGTCGCCTTTAATATTAGTCAATAATTTGTCATTTGACAAATTAAAATTTGTCCGTCAATAATTAGTCATTTTAAAGTGTAAATTTAGAGGTAATGAAAATATTTTGTAATTATGAAAACTACTTTAAAATATGGGAAGGTTATTTACCAGCATAGCAAACATGTTTCCAGCATTGAAGTACATTTTATGAATGATAAAACAAGTGATTTGCATGAGTCAAATAAGACACATTTTTTGACTAATTAATATTCTCAGTGATGTGCCTTCCTGCACTAGCGCAAGCAACTCAATAATGCGAGGCAGTGGATCACTGCTACCAATGTCAGCAACTTGACATGTTTGAAGATATCCACCTGACAAGTGCAAGGTGGTTTAAAGAAACTATCAGTGATCTACCCAACAGAGTCAAAATATTTTAAATTGGCAGGAAAACTTGAAATTGAAGAAAGAGTTTGTAGAATTCTTATAAGTCATTTTTCAAACTGAGAAATTGACAGAAAAAAAAAGAAAACAGCAATGTCCAAAGATTTGAATCACCATTCAATTTACGTGTAGTAATAAGTGTCACACAGAGAATAATGACTAAAATACCTGATTTTGTCCTTATTAGGTTGCTTTTGGTTTTACCACTTGTAGGGTATGTTAGGATACCAATACTTGTTACAAACATGCAAAAATCCGATTCTTGATAATTTTTCGATTTTCGGATATAGCAAATCACTGATAGTACATTTAACATCACAGCTGGAAATACTGGTCATGCAAGAAATATTTTTAAAAAAAATAAATTTAGTTTATTAAAGACACTATCAGTGATTAATCCAAAAGAGTCAAAATATTGGAAATTTGCAGGAATAGCTTAAAAGTGAAGTATAAGTCTGTAGAATTCTCAGAAGTTACTTTTTTCAACTGAAGAATTGACAGAAAAGGAAGAAAACGGCAGTGTTCAAAGATATGACTCTCCATTTAGTTACGTGTTGTAGTAAGTGTCCGTTCGGACAATAATGACTATATACCCGATTTTGTCGCTATTGGGTTGCTTTTGGCCTTATCATTTGGAGGATATGTTAGGGTACCTGTACTTGTTACAGACATGCAAAAATCTGATTTTTTATGATTTTTATGATTTTTTTCGATTTTTTGATATAGCAAATCACTGATAGTGCCTTTAAAGGGACATTTCGTGATCCACAGCCTCGTCCCCCCGACTTACCTCAACAAAGTTGAGATATTCATATCACCTGAACCGTTAACATTAGTAATCCATGTGTGCCAAATATTACGTGCAAATTCGGTCGTGTGTGTAAGAAATTCACAATTTTGTATTTTCTGTCCGTAAACGGACAGAAATTATAGCACAGTGGCCTATGGGACTGTGGAAAACGAGCATTTGCTCATAATGCAAAACCGCAAAGTCGGGATCAGCTAAAAAGTTGTGAATAAGCTTTTTTCAAGGATATCTAGAGAACAATGAATAAAACAGAAGGAGCTGGAATCACGAAATGCCCCTTTAATCCCCTGATCAAAATAAACCAATTTGTGCATTCTAAAAATCCAAATTATTTTCAAACTAGGCGGTCCCCGGGTTTCGCGATCACCTGGGTTGCGTGATCACCTGGCTTGAATGACCCTGATGACCTTGTTGTGACCTTTAAAACTTTCGGCATCAACAATTGACCCCACCCTCCAAGTTTCATGTCCATACACCAATGTTTACCCCATTTGACCTCCTTTGACCTTGAAAGACCTCTGATAACCTTCGATCCACTAACCAAAACAAACTAGGACTTCGGAAGGTCAAGGGGCACCCACCCACCAAGTTTCAGGAATGTGCGACCCTTGGTCTCAGAGAAAATAGACTCAGTCAGACAGACAGACACACAGACAGACAGACCACCGGTATTAATATATAAATAAGTGGAAGTGATTGTAGTATGACTGAATTTCAGCATGTTTGAATATTTTCTTTGGTATAATTAAATTATACCCTTCACATCTACTCTGTAGCCATGTTCAGATGGTCACGAAACTCCCAAGGTTTGCAACTTTGGAGGTGGCAAATTAAATCCAATTAAGTTTGCCTTCACTCCGGTTGTGTCACACGATGACTAAAAATCTGATATCCATCCATCCCCCTGACGCATTCTCCTTCCCACTTCTGGCTTCTCCCCTATTGGAGGGGGTTTAGACTGAAAGTCAACGGTAACGCTAAGCTGTGGCCTCCTCTTGCAAGATATACAAAAACAATCTTTGTCAACCAGATGACCCTTTCCAGATCATCCCCGCTCTCCCCGCTCCTATCCATCCCCCAAAGCTGTCCACACAACTAGCACAACACTCATAACACTCTGAGTGTTAAAGAGTTTGTGCTTCAACCCCAAGTTTTTTAGGGGGGATAAAACCTGCTAGGCTGTCTGTCATTCAGTATATTTAAGAATAATTTAAGGCCAATTTTTCATCTAAGAAGTAAGCCCTTGTACATATTTTCCTTGTAAATTTTTGTTGTTACACATGCATTGTATGTACCTTTTGATGTGTTGTAAACCACGGCCCTAGTGAAAAAAACGCCTTATGGTTGAAACTGGGCCTCCGTGGTAAAATAAAGTTGAAGAATGAATGATAACACTCCGGAGTTTCAGCCTCCATGTGGACATGACTTTAAAATTATGTGCCTTTATTCTATTAAATGGAATAAAGCACATGATGCAAAGAGGTGTGCAAAGGTATCGGCTGTACTTGTCTTTTAAGGGGGACATGTATACCATATTAAGCCTTATAAGTTTGTATTAAAACAAACATGATCCTTTTCCCTTTGCACAGCAATACCGAATGTAACTAAAATGTTACGACTAGGATATCGTGGCAAGAAACTTACTCTGTTTTATCTTTTAAATGACAGGTTTCTAAATGCACTCCAGGCTGATCAAAAATATAAGTGCCACAGAGCCATCTGGCTTTAATGAGTGTATTCGCTTTTTTAAAATGTCTCTATAATCACTTGATTTTTCGTTTTTGCAAAATCACTATTAACCTAACGGAGTAAACGTTAACCTCTTGCAGTCTAACGTTTCACAGACTGAGCAACTGTGAGTTTGGAAATTGCCAAATGTGATCAATCTCGATTGATTGGGGTAAATGGCACTGATTAAGTTGGAGTCAACATGCAATCTTTAATGAGGTCGCCAAAAAGGTGGGTTTGGTTAGAAATTTGATTTTTAGTAAGATAATATTACACGATGGGTGCAGCGTGGCAAAAAATGTTAGTAGCTCAAGAATGCCTCTAGTCGGACTTGGCAATCCCGTTATCCTCGGCGACAAAGACGGTTTTGGTTGATCCCTTGAGGAGCTCCACCATATTACAAACAAATTGATATTTAGCCCGACTCTAGCGTGCTATAGTTGTAAGTGCTTTACAATTCAGACATTGTTGCACATCACATCCTACAACTCACCGTCCTGTGCTTTTTCACACCAAAAAGCTGTCAAATGCCACTGTTTGGTGCGTAATTTTCCCTTCGCCCCGTGGGCCGACCTTAATCGCGTCGCATTTTACTTCATGCTTTTTAAAGCCGTCCCCCTCTCTTTCTCTTCAGCTCTTAAAGGCCTTCACAGTCCGAATAATGTTTTCCCATTCCCCAATGTCCGGCCTCATAAATTGGCACATAGTTATCGTCTAACATTACAAATTGAGTGCAAGATTCATGACTCGGCCGGTTAGCGGTAAAGGCAATGGTGCGAAAAACAATTCGGGACTTTCAAATTTTTGGCACGCTTTTATATTTCGAAACCCTTTAATCGAACCCTTGCGTGAAAGAAAAATGGCGACAACGACAAGCTTACGTGATTCTGGTTAACTTTAACAGGGCATTAAGATGGATGAGAGTCATATGTCTTGAAACTGAACAAAAGTTTAACATTGGCATGCGTGTGTATATTATTTCCCTTTTTGTTTGGTTGCCTTTTTAATACGGAGAATACAGGATGAACAAATACTGAATGTAACTCTGTTGCGCAATTTGTGTAATGCATGCACTGCTGCGTGCGGAATATGACTGCTGGTGGATCAGACAATGGGGGAATGTTCGGGCCTTGAAATAAAGCAGGCCTTACTGCCTGATACATACCGGGGTGCTCAAAAAAAAGGACACCCTCAAAGCGCCCTCTAGTTCCCGAAAAGAAAAGAGTAAACCATACAAATATACACATCTGACAGTGCATTGTTAGGTTTCCGACAACCGAAAAAAATCTTTCTCAAACGGACCTATTGACCGAGTTATGGCGATTGAAAATTTGTACCACTTTTTCATTTTAAAATCCACGATTGTTAATCTCTCTGACCTGCCTTTAGAGAGCACACATACACCTTCTCCAAGCACATTCTTTCGTTTATGGTTTGCTTTTTGTTTTTGCAACAAAGATCATGTTTTGATATTGAAAAGTTTAGTTTAAATTTATTAAGAAATTCCAAGATCTTGCCTCAGTTCTTTCTTTAACTGCGCTGCTCTTCCCCCCCCTCCCCCGCTGGCCTCTGCCTCCTAAGACCAATGAATACGGATTCTGGCTTGCGCTCCTCTTAATCAAAACCATTTCATAATTGGACTTTTCTGAATCATTCTTGTCCGTCGGAGGCTTGCATGCAACGGCGGTTATACTATTGCGAAGTTCTGGCAAGTTTGCTTGTGGTTCCTGTATATCCCCTCCTCTTTAATGTTTCCCCAAGGGCTAGGTCTAGCGGAGTCAAATCTGGGGATCTTCGCAACCGATTAACCGCTGCCTTTGCAAGCATCCGACGGACAAGAATGTTTAGAAGTCGATTATTGAAATGGAAAAGAGAACGAAAGCCTGCATCTGTCTTGAGGCTGCCAACTTCCCCAAGTGGGGAGGGGGGTGGGGGGCAGACCAGCGCAGTCAAGAAGAATGAGGCAAAATATTGGAATTTCTAATAATTGAAACTAAACTTTTCAATATCAGAACTGACCTTGTCGCAAAACAAAAGAAACCATAAACAAAAGAATGAGCTTGGAGAATGCGTATTGTCCAAAGACTACTGAAACAGTACCAATCCGTGGATAAAATATAAAATAAGTGGGTTATAATGTCCATCGGCCATAACTCGGTCAATATGTGTCCTTTTGGAAAGATTGTTTCGGTGTCGGAAACCTAATGAAATGCACTTTTCAGGTGTGTATACATGTTTATGGTTTACTCTTTTCTATTCGTGATATAAAGTGCGCTTTGAGGGTTTCCTTTTTTTTGAGACACCCGGTACACTAAATGTTGCTTGTCACATTTCCAGGGGTGCATTTAGGCAAGCTGCCAGGAATTATTTTCAGGGTGCAACTTTCACAAGTAGTAGTCTTTTTTGTCACCTTACGTTGCTTGCGGTAAACCTTTTTTCCCCTAACCGTAACTTGTAAAATCTGAAGGGAGTACAATTGTACTTAAAATGTCACTTAAGGCCATATTTTATCAGATATATGTCATGGTGTATAGGTATTGTACACGATTTCTGTTTAACATGTTAATCATTGTCGGACTTAGGGGGTGGAATTTAGAAGTTTTTGAGGGAGTATACCCCTGGTTATGGTCATCGATAGAGTTATTGACCTTATCCATTGTTATGTTCCATTTAGAGGTGGGGTCTTGGTCAAAAATGAGTAGTTTTTTTTGCCAAAATGTTGCCAAAACAACTTTAATTTGGGATTTGCAATAATATTATGAGTTTTCTTGTTTGAAGGCAAATAATGAGCTATACGATAGGAGGATAAAACAAGAAATGTGTTTTATTTTTTTATTACGCAAAAATTCCTAAAAGTATTTAAGGTCCCCCAAACTACCACTTCTTATCATATCCAAACACTGGTTCTCAATTATGATCCAGCCAGAGATGGGTACAATATCTGGCTGCTTCACTGAATTCTGCAAGGTCCTTGTCTGTGCATTGTTGCTCTAACATTGGGCAGACTAAGAGATGTTCCATTGTCTGTGGTGCTGTTCCACAATCACTGGTAGTGTCTTGATCTGCTTCCAGGTAGCCCACTTCTGCAAGGAAACCTCAGAGTGGCCGATTCTGGTCCTCAATCTGTTGAGACATCTCCATTCAGCCCATTAGGAGTCAGCTCCAGATGGAAAGTGCTCGCCAGGTTAAATACCATTAAGTGTTACTTGGTCACACTCAGAATTGGCATAAAAATGCTTTCAATTAAAGCAATAACAGCACATTTTTTTCAAAGGCACCACCAATTTTTCAAAAATTTTGAGATTTTTACACAGTTGCATTGGTAACTGGCTAGTAAACTATACCTGTGAATGGTTAAGCTCGAAGATGTCTATGTGTTGCAAATGAAGGGATTTTGTAATTAGAATAATTAGTATCGGAGATCTCTAATAATAATTCAACGGCTGCTGGAAATGGCTTTCCAATATGAAATAGCCGGGAAATAGCGCCATGTACGTGTCTACGCTCATCCATTAGTTGTTTTATTGGTTCAGGCAAGTCAAGTTAGAGGTCATTTTCTTGAGGTGGCACTATTTCATCATGAACGGACATAAACTTAGCATTTCCAGCTCTGCCGTCAAGTACAATCTGGGATCTCAATTCTAATTACAAAATCGCTTATTTTATGATAAGTACGCATTTTTTAGCATTCTCGTTCGCAGGTGTAGTATTCCTAGACGATTACCAACATAACTCCAAAAATATCAAATTTTGAAAATTGGGGGCACTCTTCAAAAATGTGCTGTTATTGCTTTAAGTCCAAACAAGGTCAGTGGTTTAAAAATAGCATGTGTTATAATGATATTTGAAGCAAATGTTCTGCATAGAATACTATTTTGTGACATTTTATGACATCAACAAGTATTCAACCTTAAATCACACATATAAATTGAAAATGGATATTTTCACAAAGTTGGATTTACCAATCCATAACCTGTATGTTTGAACTTGGAAGGTGAAAATTTTTACACATTGTCAAATACTTTTTGATGTCACTAGAGACATTCCACATCAAATCTTTGACTTTGAATGTGGAGCAGCAGCACTAATGAGTGTGAAAGCACCGCAGGGAACTGCCGTCTCAAGGAAATAAATATGTCTCCATACAGCAGTCAACTTCACATCAATTAAAACTTATTGAATGTGAACAAAAAACAAGCTACAACACGAACCCTGCCTTCTAGTTGGTGTAACACCCTAGCTGCTATGTAACACTTTACATGCAAGTATCGACTTGAAACATTGATTCACTTCATTTTCGATAACCTTGAAATCACCACAAAAAGGATTTTTGCACGTGTGTTGGCTTTTTATTTTGTGGGAAAATAAGTTTATGGATTATCATGCATGTATTTCATCAGACGTGAGTGGGGTTTTGAAAAAAAGAGCTGAAAAAGGCTGAAACATAGCGTAAAACTAGGTTTAAAAAAAAAACAGGCTGAAAATGAAAGAAAAAGCTAAAATTTTGACTCTCTGAAAGCATGAAAAAGAGCTGAAATCAGCTAAAAAGCTGAACTCTCACAGGCCTGGTATTAAAGCAATACTTTAGAGGAAGTCAGTATTTGTATCAATGTTAATAACAACAATTAAAATTACGATCCAAAATATAAATTTCGCTTTTGCTAGGGTTCAGTTAAAGGGGCATGTTTCTGTCCTAGGCTTAAGCACCTCTTCCCCACACCTTCACTACTGTTAGCAAATGTGCACCTTTTACACCAGTCTTCAGTGGGCTACTTCATGTATTTGGTGCTTGTTGTAGGAGGTTTGCTTTGGATCACACTTTGTGACTACAACTATCATAACAACATCAAATATTGGGTGGAAAATTTTAATTTTCTGACTAATAGATTAGAATAAAGGTTTTAGTCAATATCATTTATGATTCTTAATCTATCCTCAAATAGAGAACAAAAACAAATAATAGGCCCTGCCATTATTTGAAAGTTTGACTTTGGATACCTTCACACCTTTATGTAATCAATTCTAATTATGTTAATTTCTTAGTCTATCATAGCACACTTAGCGAGGTGCCAAAATTGTTTAAAAACTTTTTTCTATGGATTGGTGAACTTTCCCTATGATGAGATTGCCGATTTATTTCGTATTGAATACAGGTTTACACAAATTTGGGCACTCGACTACACCTCCTAGTGCCTCCTCCCAATAAAGAATTCTTCACGCAAAAGTGGCAGCCAAAATAAGTAATGACTTGTGTAGATTTGATATCTAGGGTGAAATACACAGAACAGCTAGCAATACATGCAGACTGTGGTTGTGACACAGTTGTATTGTGTAAAAGCTGTTGAAAATAGAATTTGCAAGTTAACACGTATCATGACTCATCAATCCTAAATTTTCTCCCTTGGCTTCTCTACATGAGATAGTTTCAAGGTTTTTAATTTTTAACATTTTCTAATGCAACCACCCGTGCATTATGTCTAGAAACTGGATAAGGCATCCAATACACATGTGCTCCTCATAGACAAATGAAATATTGCATGGTATTAACTTCAAGCTATTGTATCCATGCAAACAATGGCTGGGGTATTCTGAAAGGGTAGACTAAACTTTAGTCCTGGGTTTAAACCAGGGTTAGTCCTACAAGAGGGGACCTTTTTTCTTACAACATACTCTAAAAGTGTGCTGTAACGGGTGAGAAATTCCTCAGGATGGGACTGTTCAGCCATCCATGAGGAATTTTCTCACCCGTTACATTTAACTTTCCCAGTATTTTGAAAGGAAAAAAGGTCCCCTCTTGTAGGCTAACCCTGTTTAAACCCCTGTCTAAAGGTAGTCTCCCTTTCATAATACCACCAATTGTTCAAAAATGAAAACCCTTACAAAAATAATACCCTGAAAGAACGTCTCCTAGTATAGAAACTGAAATAGGGCCACAAATTCGGATTCGTATTTACGATGTACAACTGGGCGTCATAACCCTTATTTTCCTTCTTAATTATTTTTTGAGCTGCGAAATGTTACTATTCAGACTAAAGGTTGCAGGACCTTTTCTTTGCCTTCTGATCTATATTCAGTTTAACATGGGAGTGTTATTGTATTCCCAATTAAGTTTAGGGTTATTGTAAATTTGCCCCCATAAGTGGAATTGAAAGATGGACTGCAAACAGACCTTTGTAATTTGCCGCAAACCACCATGGTGCAAATCTGGATTAGCTTCTTTAATGAAGTAAGGCATACGATGCTACCGAGATTATCAGGTAAGTGACATCCACTCACTAATACAGGGTGACCTCTCAAAAAAATAAGCCTGACAATGTGATGTTGTCATCATGGGTTGCATTTTTGGGTCACCCTATAATGCTTACCTCCTGTGTGGGTCAATTTTTTTTGGACATTCTCATCTCAAAATAAATTTCCCAAAAACCACCTACGTTAAAAAAATGGTGCGACAGTATAGCACTGAATCACGCTCCATTACATTAAGCCAGGGCTATAAGTATTAGTTAAAGGGTCAGAGCAGGACATTAGCAGAAATAATGTGTCCTTGTTCCAGGCGTGGTCGCCGTTAGTTCTCTTGCAAGTCGAGCCCCGAGGGGCGAGAACTTGCAAAGCGACTAACTGCCGAAACACGCCTGAACAAGACACATTATTTCTGATAATGTCCTACTTCTTAGTCTTTAAATACCTAATACGTCGAGCAAAAGAAAGCTAAAACCTTTAAAATATTAAAATTTGCGTCTTCTGTACATTTTCATAATACTTAGCTATGATTTAATTCATTTTCTTTACAAATAAAACACTTTAATGCCAACATTTGCTTATATGGTCGTTGTAAAAGTCCTAGACTTATTGAAAGGAATCCTTCACAATAGGGGTAACAAATAAGGAGTCGAGCTTTTGAGAAATGGGATAATCGTATTCAAACTCAATTGATAAGGCAATCAATTTAAACGGAAGAGCTTTACAATGTTAAGCCTCAACGACTTGTTTTGAATACAGCTAAGTATTTTGTAATCAGCTAGCATAAGGGAGGTCACAAGTCACGTTGGTTGTGGTTTGTTGTGACAATTTGGTTCGGTGCGGTATTGATTTAGAAGACGATTTGAGATGAATACTAATAAGAGCAAGTCAAGGGCACACTGATCGTTTTGTGAGGCGTAAAAAGAGCTAATAAGCAAAAGTAAGGTAAGGTCGTTGAGCTTGAACTCGTCTTTTTTAATATATATCACATTTCTTCTTTGTAATGAATTGATATATTTAGCATCTATTGCAAAATCCGCGCTCATTATTTGTGGAATTCACCTTTGACCAGTAAAAAGTCATTCTTTGACACTACAGCTTTAGTATTTCATCAGTCGTGCTACGAAACACATATCACCTAAGTATACTCTGGCATTCAGCTTGACAATTTTTATGTTTGTCTCGTTACTATGTATTATAATTGCAAATTTATATATTTAGATATGCAGTTTTACAGCCAGTGTTAGGTCCTAATTAATATTCTAAAGTTAAATTCCAGAATATTGACAGTAATCATGCTATGGAATTGACTTTGACCCGTAAAAAATACATTCTAGACGAATAAGAATTTGTTTTTTGAATACAGTCCTGCTTGTTACACACATATAACAAAACAGTATCGCTGTGGCATTCAGCCTGATAGACGTTTTGTTTGTCTATTTCTATCTGTTGTTGATTAAAAAACAGATGTTATGATCATGGCGGTGTCCATATGCGATAATAATTTAATAATCCCTACCCCTAAGCCAATGGCAGAACGGTATTGTAAACCGATTCCTCTAGTGTTTTAGACTGAATCTTTCTTTTTCTTTCTATTGTATTTCTTTCGTTCTTAAAGTTCGATGCCCAGACCGTTATTTTTTGAAATGTGTCAGCTACGACCACATTATCAAAAAACAAAAGGTTTTGATAATGTGGTCAGATACTGACCACATTATCAAAAATAAGGTCGGGGCAACGAACTTTAACCAAAGACATACAATGGATAAATAGAATAGAAGAGGGCTAGACGTTTATGTGGGGTAAAGGTCATTGGCCTTTCATTTGCCGTTCTATGCCTACTCAAATTAAGACCCGGCTGAGATCGGAGGGGGGCAATCCATCTGGAGGTGATGCGTATGTAGGGCTGTTTAAGACTCCCATTTCAGCATCGTTGTTACCAAAGACCCCATATTTTGAAAATGTCAACCAAAGACCTCGTTACTTTTTTTGAAAATTTTACCACCTACCAAATGCTCCTGATTTTGCGGTGGAAATTTAAAATTTTCACCCAAAGGGCCATAAGACCGTTTTTTGGAAAATTTTGCAAGAAATTCACCCAAAGCCCCATTTCGGATTTGTGCAAGTTATCACCCCAAAAAACCCTACTTGGTCAATTTGGCCATTATCACCCCTTTATTTTTTGGAGCATTGTTCCGATGCCCCCGGGTTTGGAAGTGTCAGCCTTACACCCAGATCTATTTCATATGTGAGGATCTCTCCCCAGGGTTAAGATAGGGAAAATAGATAGAGGACTGAGCAGCACAGAAAAGAACAGGACATTGTTTGAAAACTGAGTAATTTACCAATTTGATTTGCTGCCGATCTTGCCTATTTGAATTCAATAAGTAGTTTGGGGTCAAGACATTACGATGTCTTTATACACGTCTGTGTCAATTTGCAAAAATTGTGTGAAAATAAAAATTACCGCCAAAAATAACCAGCTTCTACATGATCTTCAAATGCTAGGCTTAATTTGATTCCAGAATACCCAGAAAAAAAAGGGTCATTTACATGATCACAGGCCAATTAATTCAGTAATTGGACTTTGACAGATGAGATGAGATTACTTGCAGCCAGTAACCACACGACATTTCGTTACACAGACCTGAGGGTTGAAAGACCTTTTATTACCTGAATACACTGCAGGAATTTCACCAGGAATAAAAGAAAAATTGACGTAATAAAACAAATCCGGTACCGACGTTAACTCAGATGACGGAAGGAAGCTAACGCCAAAACAATATTACAAAAGATTTACTTGTTTGGATTGTGAGGGTTAGTGCAAAGAAGGCCCTACTGCCATAGCTGCCATTTGTCAGTTGTGTTCTTCTTAATTTATACTGCCAACCCAACAAGTGTAGACTATTGCAGATGGGCGACCTTTTTGCATTAAAACCCTCTATTGGGAGGTAGCGGACAACGATCCTTGTTGTTGATATACTTTTCACTATTTTCATGTGTGATCAAGATGAGATAAGATACTGGTAGGGAGAAATTAAGAATTTTATAAAAAGAAAGAAAAGAAGCACCTGGTCTGTTACAATCTACGTCGATAGTCATTACGGAATTAAACCTGATACCACAGCTCACACTTCAAATGCTGAGAAGAACTTGGGGGTGATGGCATTTTATGCCAAGCCATATCATGTGTACATCTGCAAGTCGGGGAATTTACATATTTTAGTATGCTTAGATAAGGTTCCCAAAATCTATTCTTTCTAGTTTACAGTCACCAAGCCTCCTGTTCATATGTTTCTTAACTCTTATCAGGAACAAAATAATATGACTGAAGTGACATGAGCATGGTAACGGAAGGACACCATATTGATCCTTCTGTTACCAAGCTCATTAAAGGGGCATGTTCCTGATCCACAACCTCGTCCCACGATTTACCTCAAAAAAGTTGAGATTCTTTAATCATTGCAACTGTTAGCCTTAGTAATTTTTTTTTTTTTTTCATGTTTACCAAATCTTATTTAAAATTGGTCGTATCTGCTAAAAAAAATTGCAATTTTGTATGTTCGGTCCGTAATGGAACAGAAAAAAAAACAGAAATTACAGCACAGGGCCTATGGGACTGTGGAAACAAAGCATTTGCTGATAACATAAAACTGCAAGATCTGGGATCAACTCAAATTTTGTGTAAAAATAACCTTTTCTCAAGGATATACGAGTGCCCATTAAAAAACAGAAGGTGATGCTGGAATCACAAAATTCACCTTTATTTAAACCCTCTCCCGGACTTTGGCGTCAGAAGTAGCCAGATTGAATTTCCAATTAAGTTTTCATGACAAAAGCTGACAGCTGACATTGAAAATCAGAACTCATTTGGCCTAAAAAGGTCATTTCAAAGTTGATTTGATTGTACTGTTGCCTCTCCTTAAAATACCCTCACGCACCCCCTGAGACTTCCAAGGTATTTTTTTAGATTTTTTTGCCACTTCTTTTCATTCGTTTCAAGGAAAATATGCTAACTTTTGGCAAATTGCCCACAAAACCCCAAAAGACAATGACACTATCTGCGGGCATCTCTACAAACTGTTCGTGCTTAAGTCCAAGAATTGGATCAAGTCTATAGTCAACTTGTGAGCTAGTACTGAGCACAAGTAAGTCCGCTCGCTGTAGATTTTTCTTAGTGAGAAGGCGGTGAAATTCAGCGGACAGTCGGACGCAAAACGTTTGATTTCGTATAAAGTTCCACATTTTGGAGCCTTGGATTATATTTTATAAATCTGGAATAAATGAAGGAACTAGTCAACCAACTGTTTGCCGATATGTGTGAATTTGAGAGCCGGACAGCAAAAGACATATGATACAATTTAATGGATGTGTGGACACGGCGTGCATGCAGTGAACGGCAGATAGGCGTTTCGTGTGTAATTTGAGCTGTGTGGTGAACTTCACGATCTATTACAAGTGCCGGCGGTAATTCGGCATTTTACCCTGGCATTTGTGATGTACGTTCGCTACTCATATACATAGATAGAGGAGACCCAGCTATACACAGAAATTATCATGGAAAGGGCCCAGGACTACCGAGAAGAAGGTAAAAAAATAACAAAAACAATTATGAAAAAAAGCAGATATCAATGTAATTTTGCATAAAGCAGCTATCGATTTTCCAAGGGTATTGTTCATAACTCCCATAGGTCCAGGGAAAGGTTAATTAATTAATTAATATGCCAAATTCCTTAATGAGAAAAAGTAGCTGAAATTGTGTAAACTAGTAGCAGGCATAGAATTATGGAGTATAATTTATTTTGACATTATAATAAATTAATTTGTTTTTGCACTGGTTTGAAAGTAAAAAAGACGGTTCTCGAACCAATGGTCGCCATGGTTGCGTGATCACTTGATTTATGATAAGTTTGGCATTGATGATTAGGCATAGCCTTTAGCCTGCCCACAGCATTTAAAGGGGGATGGCCCGGTTAAGTCTATAAATTTTTCATCTTGAAGGCTTTTACCACAAAACCCATCTGTAAAGTTTCTAGTGTCAACCCGTTTTGAAATGAGCTTAAAAACTGATTTTTTAATCCCCCATAGAGTATTAGGGCTGCACGACTTTAGCTTTTTGCTAGACGACTAGTCGCCGCTAAATAGTCGTGACTACGACTGTCATGGCGATATCAAGGGACAACATTTGGTCACAAATTGACGCTTAAAGTTTTGTGTAGGATACAGCAAAACGTGCACAGTAAATTCAGCGGTACTGATATGCAATATTGTACACAAATCCAACGCAAGAAAATGCACTTTATTTTCTTTTCTATCGCAAGAGCAAACAATCGTAAAGTTTAATAAATGACAAGCGCTAGTTTTCGTCAATGTCATGATTCTATTCACTTACTCAAAGAAAATTAGTCATTCCATGACAAATAACTGCAGCAAGACGATGTTTTGTGACGGCATTTGGCCGACACTCGATTATTTTGAGGCCATTGTCAATACAACAAGCGCCATACCAACGTGGAGAACCAAACCAAACCCGGAAGTCACAAGAAGTTGAATCTTTACCACCACTGGATTGCAATGCCCGCCAGACGATGGCGGCCAAGCCTCTTTAGACACAGCAACTAAACCAAAGCAATCAAAAAATAGACTACAGCAATACAGACACAAACCATAAACAAAATTAAGCGCTGTGATGTGGATGTGGGTCATTGGAGTTGTTCTTAAAGCTCCAACAGTTTTGGAATACGAAAATATTGCTTTATAACATAACAAATTTAGGATTTTTCAAATTTTTTGATCACATGTTAAATTAATGGCGACGTCTAAAATTGGGATTCTTGGCCGCCACCCCCTAATGCCCGCAGTGCTTTGACCCCCGGTAACTTGATCAAGATTAAGTTTTGTGCGCGGCAATCGGCCAAATTCTGGTCTGTGTTTAGAATGGATCCACCCCGCACAGGTTAACTGGCGCGCGCGCGCACGTGGTAGTCTAAAGACACTCGGGGGAAGTCCCCGAATCTTCTCGCTACCTTTCGTACTCTCACGTAAATAGAAATTCACTAAACCATTTTTTAATTATCTGCGATTGAAGTGCGACATAGCTAGTCTTCTTCACTGTTCAAGTTCAATTGTGAACATTGATGAACATCAGACACAATAAGACATCGTTCTAGTGTTTTTTTTATCGTAAAATGATTGTATAATTACCATGTCAAGGAAAAATACAAAATGACAACTGGTTACGGCATCGCGGGTTATAGAGTATAGGCTTGCGATTTCAACAGTGAAACTGATATAATGTATTAATCTAGAGCAAAACATGCATTTGCATTTACTCAGGAGGAGTAATATTTAAGGTAATGTTAGTAATAACCACCTTGAATAATATTTCTTGCAGATGTAGAGCATTTCTTAGATCATTTTTAATGCTTTCTGAAGTTTCATTAAAATAGTCGCCAAGTAGCAAACAATAGTCGTAGTCGCGACTATCGCTGATAGTCGCGACTGCGACTTTTGGCAACTTAGTCGTGCAGCCCTATAGAGTAATGTGTAAAATTAATATTGGTCGACCAAAATAGTGCACATTTTCACTCATAACAACATCCTTTAGCCCTAAGATTTCACAGGGCAAATGAGAAAAATAGTAGCTTTCTTCTGATACCAAAGTTTTGACCACTTCCAGTAAAATCTGGGGTCCCTGGGGACGAGGCTGTTAGTGATCGGACCATGCCATTAAAACTATAATTTCTGAAAAATATATACAAATATAAGCTAACCAAATGCAACACCATATGATGATGACCAAGCCTCATTGAATATGCCAACTCACCCAAAATATCACAAGAAATTACAGCAAAGCAGAGTGTAAACCACAAACCAATTTGGGTGCTTTGATATGGGTCGTCATTGGTGTTTCCAAATTACGACCTCGTCCTTTATTCCAGCCAAAAGCTACACATGATATTGTGGCACCTCACCATCCTACCAAGTTTTAAGTAAATTGGGCATAGCGTTTAGCTGGCAGAGCATTTTAAAAAAGGTTAACTGAGCATACAACCAGTGAGGTAAGGTAATTTCATTTTTCACCTTTTCTATGGTGTTACAGGCAAGGTAAACAAGCCAGTATGAATGATAAAATGCACAAACAGCTTTTAAAACTTTCCCCATTTAAAATGATTCAGAAGCACAAAGTAAACACCTTTGGGGAAAAAACAAGAACATATTGCAGCATAAGTCACCTGATCTATATCAGAAATTCCGCGAAAATGATAATACTACCGACAAATATCAAAACAAGGAAAAGAAAAAACGTTTGAGGGGAAAAACAACAACATATTGCAGTCAAAATTCTAAGATATTGAACTCATTCAGTGTTAACTTATCAAGCATGCTTCCACTCCTTATCAGAAAATTCAACAAAAATGTTATGATATGAGAACACTGTGGAAATGACGCCAGAAAGGAGGAAAGAGAACCATTTGGAAAAACAACCGCATATTGCCCTTCATACTCTATACAGCACATTAACTTATCAAGCTGGTTTGACAAATCTTCCACTTTGTGTACCTATCAGATTTATCTGAAATTTCAGCACTTTTATTAATATCATCACTCAAGACAGCAAAATTCTCCACACTCAATAACATCGAATGTGCTAATCACAGATCAAAACAATACACTCGTAAAGGTACGTGTAAATGTTTAAAGGGCATTTTGTGATCCACAGCCTTGTCCCTCAACTTGCCTAAAAAAGAAAATGAGATTTTAATATCACCTGAAGGGAAGAATTGAAGTGAAATTATGCTGAAGAAAGCAGAAAGTATAAGGAAGTTTTTGAGAGTATCCCTTGATCATTAAATAAACAATAAATACTACAAGTTAAAATTGCCAGGTCCAGAGACATGCATTTAACAGGTTTAAAGGTCACATAAGGTCTTTAGTGGTCAACTGTTCGATGCTTAAATATTAGTGATGCTGCCGAGTCAAGGTAAGAGTCAGAACGGTGTTCAGAAATTGAGACTTCTGCGCATCACGCTTGTAAACATGCCTGTTATGACATTCCATCATTGTGTTTGTTGATTTGGAATGTCAATGGAAGAAGTTGTTAATGTTTACTAAAAAAGTAACCAACATGATAGTGGGGGGTTTTTTGTTAAGAGTATAGGACATTCTTAGATTGGACTAAAAATATTTGGCAAGAGTCCCATATGCACCCCTCTGAAGTTAACAACTTTTTTTTTATTTGGGCCTTCAAGCAAATTATGAACAACTTTAGTGAATACTCATCCACTTCTCTGCTTGAAGCATTTTTAAAGCTGGCACTGGCACATTTTTCAGAAAATTTGAAATTTCTTCAATTTGCTTGAAATTATGATCTTGGCCATCGGAAGAATAGAGACACAATCTTAAACATAAAAATAACATACCCAAAAGCAGATAGGGACATTAATAAGAGGCTAAAAACATCCAGGTAATTTGTAGGATAACTTAAGTTTTAAGGTATCTTTATTCAACAAATGTGTCTATTAATGAATATCACTAGATTTGTACTCATGATATTAAAAGACCGGTCAAACAAGGTACATGACGGGAGAATTCAACTCTGGCATGTGTTTTCTTGTGTTACACGCCATTTCAGCATCGTCTGCTAAATTAATGTCGCTGGTGACATTAATTATAAAATTGTTCTGTTTACCCATAAGCGCGCTGATTTGGGTTTAATAATTCAGGTGAGGGCTAATGTATATAAAAGCTTTATAACCATGCAAAAATATCAATGTTGCCATGTGAATGCAAGAAAGTTGTAAGCACAATAGCTGCCATGCGATACATCTGTGTGCTGCCATGTATTAGGATAGGATGTCTCTTTCCTTAAGTCAGTGACTCTTGAAATGGTTCTTCAGGCAAGATGTCACCTGAAGAACCATTTCAAGAGCCACTGACCAAAGATTGGCATGATAGTGTGCTTAATGGGAAATTCTGACAAATGGCAGCTATTGCACTTCAAATGGCAGCTATTTCTTGCATTCACATGACCAAATGTTCTTACACAGACCTCAAGTGACTTCTAGATGACTTTTAATCTCAAATTAGATTTATCCTGTGACCTGCTAAGCAGGTCACAGGATAAATTAATGTAAGGTCATTACATAGTGTCATTACATAGTGTCATACAGCAAAGTTCATTCTCCAATGGCTTTTATGGAGAATGTAGCAAAAATTTGAAATGTTGTCATCAGTCATATGGGGAAATCAGCAAAATTCTGAAATTTGGTCTACGGTCTTATGTGGAACACATCAAAATTCTATTTTGGTCTGTGGGAGTTATGTATATAGGGAATAGAGGAAAATTTTGGGACAGTAGCAAATTTCTGAAATTTGGTCTATGGGGCTTATGACACACACGCATAAGGAATCTGCTGTCGCAAAATCCCAAAATAACAAAAGCAGGAAAGCTCTTAGAAGGCACAAAACAAAGCCTCTATTGGCTTACAGGTGTAACTTGGTCATTAGCTATAGATCAGATAATAAAAATTCCTTTAAAAAGGAATGCACGGTCAATCGTTAATGAATCATGTTTTGTGGCATGTTATACGCATGTCAATGAACATGTCATATTAAAAACCTTTACACATCTCAGATTTAATAAAATCCAAAAATAGTATTGCATTTAAAGGCACAAAATTGCTACCAAAACATCAAAATGTTGCAGAATTTTGCACCATTGAGAGAGACAAATTCACAATGGGGAGAAAAATCACTTAATGTCATCCTAATCCAATCACAAAATACACTTTAAAAGCATCATTAGCAAGAAAAATAAAATATCACTGATTAATAGGATGTTTGAATTAAATTTTAAATACCACTGTGATAAATGAAATTTTTTAAAAAAACTGTTGAACTTCCTCACCAAATTCCCATAGGCTAACGTTATGGAACCAAGACTGATAATGATACTAATGATGGCAAGTCGGGGGATGAGAGTTGCGGATCACAAAGTGCTCCCGTTAAATTTGAAATGTGGTCTCCCGTTCGCATATGCTATAATATTACCGTTACACAAGTGCACAACCACCATTTTCGATCATCTCCAAGTTTACACATTGCCACAGTGACATTGGTGACTGCCGAATTACAATCACTAGCGGTTGCCCGCGCTTCTTCGCAACCGCTAGCTTATTTGACTTGGAGCGGTCACTAAACGGGTTGATCATTCTTCCATTAACGCAATAATTCAGAGACATTACAATATTTTTCCTAGCCTTCTCCATTATTTGTCTTTATATGCCTCACATGTGTTAAATCAAGAGCTGTCAAGATTTATGCCCCCTTTCTCAACATGAGCTATGAAGCCAGGTGAACATTACTGCAAAATGAACCGCTAGCTGATTGAGTGGGAGCGGTCATAAACGGTTGTTGATCACTATTTAACATCATGCAACTTCAGCGACTCTACATATTTTCTCCAAGCCATCTCCTTTAGGCCTATTTGCTTTTTTCGCTGTCACAAATTCACACTTCACTATGCCTCAATCTGCCTTAAACGTGTTAAGTCAGGAGCTATCAAGATTTCCCCCCAACATTAGCTATAAGGAGACAGGGGAAAGGAAAGGAAATTTACTGCCAACATGGGCCAGCCAAAGAACTCCCGCTCCCAAAGACCCAATCAGTTGCGTGATGGGGTCGGAGAAAAGTGGCCATTAAGTGACTAATTCATGGGGACATGCGGGTGGTGCAGAGTACCCCCTGGAAGAATTGCCGCAAAATTGGGTAACTTTGAGGCAAAAGCAGCCGTTTTGGACGCTACCCTCCAATCGGGGCGATTTTTTCATTGGTCGGGCTGACTTTCCCCTGACCGCGTTTTTGCCCCTCCGAACCACAATGCTGCCAACAGATGCAAACTGGCTACGTGCCCCGGGCTGCAATGATTCAAACAATAAATTGTAATGAGATAATAAGTATAGGTCTAATGTAAAATAATTAGGCCTACTTTTGCTCGAGGCGGACGGGACGCATACGCAGGAATTACTTTTTTGGGAGGGGGAGGCGGGACCTCGAAAAAACAGTGGACCTTGTTTTTTTTTTGTTTGGTATAAGTGAATCAACTCCCCCGGTCCTTTTTGAACATCTCATCACCCTAAAATGGGCTTACTTGTCAAAATTTCTCTCAATTTTGGACCTCTTCATCCACAAATCAAGCAATAAGTGGACCTTTTCGGCCCTTTTGAGGAATTTCCCCCCTGCGTACTCTCTTAAAACCAAAGATTGAAAATCAATCTAAAAGATTGAGTTGAGGAAACGTCTAAAATTCAATTGAAAATTCAATGGAATTTGGTTTGAATTTTCGATCTTTAAGAGCTTTTAAGACTGATTTCTCAATTTTAATTTGGACTTTTCCCTCACCTCACTCTTTACATTTAAGGGAGTAGGGGTCTGTTTTCGCAGTCATGGTGCATAAAACAAGAACAGCCTAATGATGAAAATTACAACTTTGAGTGATTTACTTTTTGACCACTGCCTGTTGTTTTTATCTATTGTATTTTATTCTATGATATTTTTTAGTAAATTATGGCCAAATGAAACACAACTTTTACACAATACATAGCTGATATCCGGGGCTGATATAAAAAAAAAAAAGAAATGGCAGAGGACTAGGACCCCGGGTACGATACGTCATGTTTAGAGTGACCGCCCCATCTGGATTTTCGAGGCGCCGATTGCAAAGAAATACGATCCTGTAATTTCATTCATTTTTACAGTATTGCTGTAAATTGCCACTGGATCATTACAGTGTGTGTGTGTGTGGTGTGTGTGTGTGTGTGTGGTGTGTGTGTGTGGTGTGGGTGGTGTGTGATAGTAACTTATCATTATACTAATTGCACAATTTATACACCGCATTTCACGTTGCATGTCACCCTTAATTGTAAAACAATAGACGTAACAATTTTGCAAGAACCTGAAATAAAATGCTTAAAAAAATACAACATAAGATGATTCTTATTTATGCTAGGTTTTTCCGTTGGTCTTATTTTTTTAATATTTGAAGTAAAATGACCCCAAATGACGCTCCGCCTCAATACACGATACAGTGATCGCTAATGGACAGGTAAGATACGTACAACTCTCTCATGTTTAACATCTTTATGTCATTTCATGTCAGGACTTTAGCTGACTTTGGTCATCACGATCATTTAATACACATAGCTCCTATTAATTTGTTTGTGGCATCACTTGACTTCAGTGGTGTTTGAATTTTATCAAGGACTTTTTATGTCACATATTGACACCAAGAAATTGAATTTGCGTAACACAGTGAATCGTGAGTGTTTGGCCTATGTTTGCTGTATAATTAGTGGATTACCAGTACCACAATGTTCGGACTTAGATGGTACCTTGCCGATCATAGCGCTTTGCAGATAGTTAGAACTCGATGGTTATATACGTGCCAAAGACCCCCTCAGAGGGCACCAGCGAATATCAGCGAGGTCAAACGTACCAGAGCACGAATGCCCTAGCCTAAGTTGTCTCACGCCCTCTATAAATAGTCAAGTGGCTTAATACGCCGTACGTCGAAGGTTGAAAGAGAAACCTGAGGAGTGTACAGTGTTTTCGCATGCAAAAACTAATGTAGATGTTCATGATTGTAACAAGTCTTTAACTCTTTGGAAATCTTGAAGAACAATAACTACAATGCACATTCGCGACTTTTATCTTTACCTATACGGATCTATAATACAAATCTTTTTCGTCTAAAACTAATCACACAGTTCCTAAATCTAACTTATAGAAAGGCACCCATGTATTTCGTTTGTCCACGCAATCCTATGGGGTTTATAACTTCCGGGTTAAAACCCATAGCAAAGCACGGCCTCCGACCGTGCGAAAATGTTATCTAGGGGATAATGCTACTTCAATTTATTGGAGCTATCCCAATCAGACAGAAGGCAGATGAATAAATAGCATCTCCTTTATCGGTGTCAATTATATTTTGAAAGGCTTTAGAGAAAGAGCAAGAACAGAAGTAAGTAGCAAAGTATGCACTTTACATTACACTTAAGAACATATGAAGCCCCACAGTAATCTTAAATCAAGCTAGGATGAATAAACGGCCATAAAATATACGATTCATGTTTCAGCCCTGCATTTTATTGATTACCCTATTGTACACTATATGGAGTACGTGAGCTACATGTTAAAAGACACCGACTGATAGTTCAGACTATTATAATAATAACACATAAAAGGTTGCAATTTTCCATTATGAAACTGAGCATAAAATTTCAAGTCCTTTCTAACCATTGCTACTAGCTCCAAATTAACACCAAAATGCAGCGTCTATATATGAAGACACCCCCAAATTGTTGAAAAGAAACCAAAGCAACATGAAAGCCTAAGGGAAACGATGAAGGTCAATGCCACGGGGCAAAAACGCACAGGCCAGTGGGCCGGGAGGTGAAGCTGGAGCAGATTGGGACACAATTGATAACATCCTGATTCTGTATCAAATTAAAAATAATTACATGATGACATAAGATTTTTTCAATACCCTGGTACGTAATTAATTTGGCCAAAAACACAAACTTGGTTCAGCCGGTCACGCCCAAGGTTTGCATTCAGCAACGCCACCATTCAGACGAAGGCCCGGTGAGTTATTTGTGTCCGTGGCTATTCATTTGGCAATATTACCAACACTTTCTTTGCTGATATATATGGGGCCATTAATACCTTGTGACAAAATAGGGACAATGGGGGAATTGTCAAATCAGAGCGTCCACAATTCAATGGTCTCTATATATAAACATTTGCCTTGGAGGTGTAAAGGTTATAATGGGAAGGACCGCACGAGTGGGGTTTCAAATTAGCGCCACGGCGATGTCCGCGAGAAATGCCAGTCAAGGGCAAAACAGACGGCTTTGGAATGCTGAAAGCTCTTCGGCCGTATGCTTGCTTCTAAACAACGCAATAACTATATGTTCCAGTTATGAAAGTGCACTGGATTGAACTGTGATACGGATATATAAGAAATAACAAAAGCTGCTTTATGAACGATCTTTGGGGTTCCAGGAAATCCAACATTCCCAATATGCCGTCTAGGACTCATATATTTTTCTTTTAATTTCCGACATTGCCTAGTGTATGCCCTAAACAACACGCATGTTTATCAATCATTATTGCAGATAACATTGCTCGGAATGGTCAGGCCTGTCAACTCAATAGAAATGGGAAGATGGGAAGTATGAGAAACGTTCCTGGTTGTACCAATGCATAAATACCATTGCCTCATAAAACAAACTAAACAGGTCTAAATAAAATTTTTTTTAAAAAGAAACTTATAACAATAAAATATGAAAAAGTAAAAAATTAAAATAAGATATTTAATTTTACTCTCACCTGAACATTCATCCATTAACCAATATCAGAATACAACATGACTGTTCGAAATGTTGACAATTTAAATAAACATAAAATTGACCTCATGCAACATCTGAGAAAAAAAATTGTTGGAAACACTGTGTAGTTTTGAAAAATTTCCCCATTCTCCCCGAAACAAAGCTGTTCATGGTCAGTTTTCAGCGCCTTGGCACACCCCAACATTGATATGATGGGGGGGGGGGTGGGAGGGGGGGAGGGCAGGTCAAAATGGAAGGATCAGGCTTGCAATTGAACTGGACTTTGTGGATTGGGCACTACCGAGTGACCAAGCGAGCATTTATTACAATCGTGTTAAGTGTTCCAACTAATTTTTTCCATGTTGTAGAGTGAACAAGATCGAGAAGGTCTCGAAAGCTGTGGTACATGATTCCTGAATCTAGAACATGAGGCTAGGGAGGTCCCATATCTGCCCAATGCTTTTATTTTCTTAGTTTTTATTTGAGAATGTTGCATAGCTGTCTCTGACAAGGAACAGGCGTTGGCTTACAGGTTTTCAAAATTGTAAACTTGAAAAAAGAGCAATGTCTTTTTTTTTCCTAAAAGACAACAAGGGCATTTTCGGAAAAATGTACCTCCCACATTTTGTGAAGCAAGTTTTTTTTTCTTATTTAGATTGCCTAGCAAGTATTAACATTTAGTAATAGTTTTAGTAATACCTTGGGATGCATAGTTCTTATACACTCTCATTGGTTAAAAGAGGGGTCCATTGGACTCCCCCTCTGATAACAATTTCCATTGGATTTTTCCACACATAATGCACTGAAAGTCAATTCGGAGTTTATCGTTACTTTTTCCCCCCCTGGTTGGAGAGTGCTTTTTCATTTTTCATTATTTCAACAGAATTCATTATTGACCTAAAAGTTGCAAATGGAAAATAAATGCACCAAAGAAATTTTCACCGAAGGTGGGGCCACAGACAAAAAAGGCCCTGGTTTTGGCTTCAAAGAGTTGTCAAATATGTTTTACAAGCAGCGGAAAAATATTGGTGGTTCCAATTGTAAAAACTGGTGAAATATTATCGGATATTTTAAAAATATGAATTATTTATGGCATCTTGAATTTTTGACGCGGTTATTTAATAATCTCTAACGCGATACACTGGATAACGATAAACTCAGAATCGACGTTCATGCGCCTGATTGACTACTTGAGAGAACATTACTAAATGTGATAATTGATTGGTTCGGAAACTAGAGACAAAACATTAATTTTCGTATGCGCAAAAAAAGGCCATTTTTGTTTTTGTTTTTTGCTTCTTCTCGCACATTGTGCAATAAACATAAATAAAATAATGTTATTTTGAGTTAAGTAATAGATTAAATTTATTATTAATAGAACCCAACATTAGGGATTTGAAATCTTTTTATTTTTAACAGCTTTTCGCCAAACCATGCATTTACCATTCATTTGTACAGGAAAAAAGGACTAACTTAATTAAACACATAAAGAAAATACAAAACTTAAAATTTTTAATTATTTATTTTATTTGATAATAGCATAAGTCTACATGCACCTGGTAACCACAAATGTCAAGGGTCAAATATATGTAAACTAGAATTTTGCTGTTCTCCTCCAGGCTTTCACCTCACTACAATCCAAGAATATAAGCTGTTGGGCCGCTCAAAAAAATAACCAATTTGAGTGACACACACTAATACACAAGCACCACAAATTGCAAATTTGTCCTGCCACCACTATGGAAAAGTAATTTTGTCCACCAACCGTCACAATGGTGCATAAAAGGGGCTCAGTGGACCCAGGCTAGGTTTTTTTTTTCAGAAACAAATGCACAATTTCAATGTTTTTTCCATCAAAGTTGCACAAGTAAAAAGTTGATTTAATTACTAAAGAAATTGGTCAAAAATGTTATTGGCTTTAAAATGGAACCTGCAAAACAAAATCCTGGATCCACATGGACGACCTAATCCAATTAAGTATTAAATCGCCTGACTTTAATAATCTGACAACTGTGCTGACATTTCACTGCAAAATTGGAAAATAAAACGTAGAAAAGTGAACCTCCTCAAAGTAGCTTGCAACCCACATTTATTATATGAGTAAACAATTCATTCAACTCTAATTGAAAAATTGGAGAATCCCAAAGCTGCTATTTGGAGAACACCCTCAGGACATTAACAGTGGTCATATTTGTGATTAATTCATATCTTCGATGCAATAGTTTTATCGTATCGACAATGAGGCACCACATGTACTATTTTATGAATGGATTGAGAAAAAAGTTATGCGGAAGGAATAAGGCAAACTAATTTTCATGAAAATTCCGAACAATACAAGGTTTGTACTAAAGCACTCACTGCTTATATTGGAAACCTCCAATCACTTACCGTGTCTCAAAAAAAGGAAGCCCTCCAAAGCGCCCCTATTTCACCAAAAGAAAAGAGTAAGAGGCCATACAAATTATCCCCTCGAAAGTGCTTCAGTAAGTTTCCAACACCGAAAAAATCTTTCCAAAAGTACACATATTGACCGAGTTATGGTCGATTGAAAATTTGTACCACATTTCATTTATCCACGAATTGTTACTGTCTGAGCTGTGTTTAGACAATACCCTTCTCCAAGCACATTCCTTATTCTCTCTTTCGTTTATGGTTTGCTTTTGTTTTTGCGACAATCATTTCTGATATTGAAAGGTTAGTTTAAATTATTGAAAATCCATGATCTTGCCTCATTCTTCTTTACTGCGTTCCTTCCCCCCGCCCCAATTTGGTCACAGAGATCTGTTTTGACCCGCATGCAATGGTCTCTTATTTTTAGAATTTTAAGGCCATGCGACACAATTTTGACAACTGATATAAGTAGGGATATGCAAGAGTTATTATCTCTGCAAATCAGACAAATCCATTATGCGGAATATTGCCATATAGGCCTCAAAAGGTCATTGATTTGTATTTATAGCGCCCTCTATATGCCCATTCTCATATAAAGACATGGAAAACTAGGCTTTTAAGAAAATAATAATTTGCCCGCAATGAAATTTCGTAAAATTACACATGATGTACTTAGTGGAGCTAAATAATAATCCAAATCAGGTTGTCAAAAGTGTTTCGCCGGTGATAATATTTTGTTTTTATATTCTGGTTTTGATCATAATAAATGAAGACTTTCAAACAGCTGTGGGTTGCCCTAAGACCATGAAGACGGGTGGTAGGCTTGTACTCTCTTTTCCATTTCAAGTAATGAATTCTAATCATTCGTGTCCGTCGTGATGCTTGCAAGGACAGCGGTTATTCCATTGCGAAGTTTCTGGCAAGTTTTGCTGGTGGTCTGACAAACACTTCACTCTTTAATGTTTCCTCAGGGCGAAATCTAGCGGAGTCAAATCTGGGGATCTTCGCAAATAATAACCACCGCCTTTGCAAGCATCAACAACGACAAGATGATTATAATGGATTATTGAAATGGAACAGAGACTCAAGCCTGCATTTGTCTGAGAGGCTGCCAAGTTTCCCCCAAGTGTGGGTGGGGGGGGGCATTAAAGAAGACTGAGGCAAGATTTGGAATTTCTAATAATTGAAACTAAACTTTTCAATATCGAACTGACCTTTGTCGCAAAAACAAAAGACACCATAACAAAAGAATGAGCTTGGAAATGTGTATTGCCTACAGACTACTGAACATAACAATTCTGATAAAATGAAAAAGTGGTACAATTTTCAATCGCCATAACTCGAGGTCAATATGTTCCTCCTTTTGGAACATTTTTCGTGTCGGGGAAACCTAATGAAATGCATTTTAGATGTGTATTAATTTGTATGGTTTACTCTCTTCGTTCGTGAAATAGAGTGGCGCTTTGGAGGGTTTTCCTTTTTTTTTGAGACACCCGATTTGGCAGTTCTTAAAGGTGCAAACACGAGATATTTCCACCCATTATCCGGTGTCCCTAAACAAAAAATCAAAAGTACTGATTTTGCCCTGATTTAGGCTTTTCCACTACAAAATAATCCTCCATCTGAAAGAAAATTAAGCTGGAAAATATTCTTTGGTACAAAAATTTTGACATTTCCTAATTTTCGTATAGTACAAATACGAAATTCAGCCTGTTTTGTTTTACATTCAATAAAAGCACATCAAAATCGCCTTTTCTCCTTTTCCCTCTTTTTTACAGACATTTCTGAGTGAAATCAAGGTAGAAAGCTATTGAGTGTCTAATCTATATGAAATGTACTATTATGACATAGCTGTGTTCTTCAAAATCTCTTGTTGCACCTTTAAAAAGGGAGGCGACCCGATCATGGTCCAATTTTTCATATGATGTTTTCTCTCACACATGGAACATATCACCAAAACATCGAACCTACAGTTTTGATATAAAATTGATCGATGTGATCCCAAATTAAAATTGGGTCGAGCTTTGTGTTGGCAAAAATATTTTTTTTATTTTTTTTATTTTTTTTAGACCAAATTAATATTGGCGAATCATCCACTTTTATCATATCATGTTTGGATCCGATATCTTCCCACACTTGGGACTCCCAAAACATAGAATGAATGAAATCGTCTGGCCCTTTGGATATAGAAGCAAAAATGTGTACTTAAATTTTCACTGGGGCTATGGAGAAAAATTATTAACTTTCCTTCTTAATTAATCAGTCACCCCCCTTTTAAGTGCAGATCACAACGGAGTGTAAACACAATTATGCGTAATTAATTCATAAATAATCATAACAAGTCCAATCAATATAGGCTGGTGCTCGGCCCAAAGAACCTTGCATGTGACCTTGCGCACGATCCACACAAAATATTTTGATGGTTTCTAGGCTAGATTGACCTACTGAATCTAAATCTGGCATGATCCACAGCTGGCATCATCCTTGAACATTTTGAGATAGGGTAGGGGGTCAATTAACAGGAGTAAAATTTGTAAATGCGTCAATAATGGGTTAATAGGTGTATAGTCATGTTCATGCTGGTCCTAGGGATTTAAAAAAAGGTATAGTTTGGCTATATCTAGGACATTACTTTTAACACTTCAAGTCTAACCTAAAATGGTTTCAAGGTCTCCTGGGGTAAACACTTTAGAATGTGCAACAGATTCTTTGCAAAATTGGCTCAAATTCTTCATCTGTTTATATTAATGTCAAAATATAGGTCACAAAACGACACTTTGTTGGACATTTGTGGGTAAAATAAGGGGGAAATAATGGAAGAAGGTCCACATAGGTCTAGTGGGGGTTAATCTTTTAGTCTCTGTTCGTACCTCTAGCCAGTGATGACATGCTGTAAATGTTTTATTTTCTTTTTTAAATTCCCATACGAACAATTTGAAACCAATTTGAAACAATCGGATCGTTGTAAAATTTAATCCCATGATGACCTTGGAACACATTGGGGTCGTAGTGTAAACACAAAATGAGGTTGCAGGTATAGCAAACTATACCTTTTTTTAAACTTAGGACAATATAAACACTTCTTACATATTTCAAATCCACATGAAACCTTTACAAATTTTACCCCTGTTAATTACCCCCTTTCCCTATCTCACAATGCCAATGATGCCAAAGTGGCAGCATCCAGATTTGGATCATCATGTCCAATGTTGGGGCTAGAAACCATCAAAACAATTTGTGTGGACGCTTGCCCAATCAATTGGTCCGAGCAACCGGACTAATAAATTGTAGTCAACCGTTTATCACATCCCAAATCACTGAAAATGCAAAATATGACAGATCCCATTGCTGGACTAACCCTGTTATTAGTAATTAATGAATAATTACTGTATGAGTAATATTTGAAAGAAGTCATCATGAAATGCCTTTAGCAACAATGCAACCCTAATACCAGTAACTACTTGAAATAAGCCCCCTGTGTGTATGTTTACCCACTAATACCATTCATTCTATTCTGTTAATGGTATATGCAGTAAATGTCCTGAGCTGTGTTTTAGACAATACCCTTCTCCAAGCCACATTATTTCGTTTATGGTTTCTTTTGTTTTTGCGACAATCATTTCTGATATTGAAAGGTTAAGTTTAAATTATTAGAATTCCATGATCCTTGCTCATTTCTTCTTTACTACTACTGCGCTGGCGCTGCTCTGCCCCCCTCCCCCAATTTGGTTCACAGCTGTTTGACCCCATGCAAATGTCTCTTATTTTTAGAATTTTAAGCAATGGCGACACAATTTTGACACTGATATAAGTAGGGATATGCAAGAGCTATTTATCTCTCCAAAAATCAAAAAATCCCATTGCGGGAATATTGCCATTCGGCCTACAAGGTCTTGATTTGTATGTTATAGCGCCCTCTATATGCCCATTCTCCAGCGAAAGACTAGAAAACTAATTTTTAAGAAAATCATATTTGCCCGCATGAAATTTCATAAAAGTTAACAGGATGGTACTTGTACTTAGTGAGCTAAATAATATCCAAAAATCAGCACAACCTAGAAGTTTTTTTTTAAAGTTGATATTTTTTTTTTACTTCTGGTTTGTCATAATAAATGAGACTTTTCAACAGCTTGTGTTGGCCCCTACACCATGAAGACGGGTGTAGGCGTTGGTCTCTCTTTTCCATTTCAATAAATCGAATTCTAATCATTCGTGTCCGTCGGATGCTTGCAAAGGCAGCGGTTATTTCTATTGCGAAGTTCTGGCAAGTTTTTTCTGTGGTTTCCTGCCATACCCTTCCCCTTTAAATGTTTCCTCAAGGCGAAAATCTAGCGGAGTCAAATCTGGGGACTCGCAAAAGAATAACCACAGCCTTTGCAAAGCATCCAACGGCCAGATGATTAGAATTGTATTATTGAAATTGAACAGAGAAAGCAAGCCTGTCATTCGTCTTAGAGGGGCTTGCCAAGTTCCCCCGAGTGGGGTGGGGGGGGGGGCAGAGCAGCGCGTAAAGAGAATGAAGGCAAGATATTTGAAATTTCTAATAATTGAAACTAAACTTTTCAAATTCAGAACTGACCCTTTGTCGCAAAAACAAAAGAACCATTAACAAAGAATGAGCTTGGAGAATGTGATTGCCTAAAGACTACTGGAAAACATTAACAATGTTCGTGATAAAATGAAAAAATGGTACAAATTTTTCAATCGGCCATAACTCGGTCAATAATGTCTCCTTTTGAACGATTTTTTCAGTGTCGGAAACCTAATGAAATGCATTTTTCAGATGTTGTATTAATTTGTATGTTTACTCTTTTCGTCTTTCCGTGAAATAGAGTGCGCTTGAGGGTTTCCTTTTTTTGATACACCATGTATTGTGTTTGGCTTTCTTAAGGTGCAACAAGAGATTTCACATATCGGTGCCCTAAAAAAATCAAAAGTACTGATTTTGTCCCTGATTTAAGGCTTTCCATCCAAAATATCCCCTCTGAACGAATTAAAAATGAACATATTTCTTTGGTACAAAAATTTTGACATTTTACTTCGTATAGGTGCAAATAACGATTCCAGCCTTTTTACCATTCAAATATATAGTCAAATCAAAATCGCCTTTTTCCTTTTCCTCTTTTTTTTTAAGTTAAAACATTTCTTTAGTGAAATACGAGGTAGAAATTCTATTGATGTCCTATTCTATATGAAATTACTATTTGAATATTTTGTGTGCTTCAAAATCTCCTTGTTTGGCACCTTAAAAGGTAGGCGAAGAACCCCGATCATGGTCAATTTTTTTTCATATCATGTTTTCTCTCACACATGTAAGCATATCACAAAACATCGACTACCAGTTTTGATATAAAATTGGATCGATTGACGCCCCAAATTAATTGTTCGAGCTTTGTGTTGCAAAAATATTTTTAAAACTCATAGCGTGACCATTAATATTGGGGCGAAATCAATCAATTTTAATCATTATCAGGTTTTGGATCCGATATCTTCCCACACTTGGGACTCCTCAACATGATAATGAATGAAATCGGTCTGGCAGTTGATATTTAGAGCAAAATGTGTACTTAATTCACTGGCTAATGAAGAAAATTTAACTTTCTTCTTAATCAGGTCACCCACCTTTTAAGTGGCAGATCACAGTGTTCAACACAAATTACTGAGTAATTAATTCATAAATAATCATAACAAGTCCATCATATAGTCTGGTGCTCGGCCAAAGAACCTTGCATGTGACCTTGCGTCAAGAGTCCACACAAAATATTTTGATGGTTTTCTAAGGCAAGATTTGACCCTACTCTGAATCTAAATTCTGGATGATGCCACTTTGGCATCCTTGAGCATTTTGAGATTAGATAGGGGTACTTAACAGGGGTAAAATTTGTTACATGCGTTTTCATAATGGGTTAAAAAGGTGTATAGTCATGTTCAGCTGGTTCATTATATTAAAAACAGGTATATTTGCTTAATCTCTAGGCCATTTACTTTTAACACATTGATCAGTCTAAAAGGTTCCAGGTCATCCTGGGGTAAAACAATTTTTAGTCTGCCATTCTTTTAAAAATGGCTCAATTCTTCATATCTGTTGATATTATGCCAATATAGGTCCACAAACAACACACACTTTGTTGGACATGTGTGGTATAATAAGGGGGAAATATGGAGAGGTCCACAGGTCATGGGGGTTAATCATTTTTAGTCCCTCTTTTAGATACCTTAGCATGATTGACATGATGTAAAATGTTTATTTTCTTGTTTTAACATTCCCATACAAACCAATTTTGACCCCAATTTGAAACAAATCGGAACGTTGTAAATATTTGAAATCCCAGGATGACCTTGAATCCTATTTGGGTCGTATGTGTAAACGAACACAAAAGGTTGCAGGTATAGCAAACTTAATACCTTTTTTTTTTAAACCTTAGACAAGATAAACACTTCTATACGTATTTTTCAACCCCATGAATATTTACAAATTTTTTACCCCTGTTAAATTAACCCCTTCCCCTAATCTCACATGCTCAATGATTGCCAAAGTGCATCATCCAGATTTGGATCAGCAGGTCAATGTTGGCTGAAACCATCAAAACAATTTGTGTGGACGCTTGCGCAAGTCATATGGGTCGAGCACCGGACAATACAATAATTGTAGTCACCGTTAATCAGAAATCCCAAATCACTTCTGAAATGCAAATTGACAATCCCATGCTGGCTAACTTATGAGTAATTAATGAATCATTAATGGATGAGTAATATTGAAAGAGTCAATCAATGAAATGCTGCTTACCCAATGCAACACTAATACAGTACTACTTGAAATAAGCCCCCTGTGGGTATGTTACCCATAATACGCAGTCAATTCTTGTTCAATTGATATTCATGTAAATGCCGCTGAACTGTGCCCTCAGTGGATGAGCTTAATGTTGCTCATGTTGGAACATAGGCCAAATGCATTGTTGTGTTTACAGTCTAGCTGCGTTTAGGGTAGTAGTATAGTAGTAAGTCCCCAGTTTTATTAAATCCGGTTCCTGTTCCCTGGCTAACAGGGAATGGCCGGATTCCCCCTCAGCACTCCACAGCAAAACTGCCGCCATATGAGAGTTAGTGGATCGAAAATCATTGATCGGACGCCAATCCACATTTTTCTGCGGTGGGCCTAGCCTTTGGTGGCGACCATCCCCCATGCAAGCAGCTTATTTAATATGTCAATAAACGTTCATTACCATCTTGAAGTTTGGAGAACAAGTGCGCCAAAAAGCATGTGAAATGACTTCTTTCCAATGTCCTTCCAACTTTTACAGGTTAAGGTCACCCTTAATTTAATAAAAGAACACATATAAAAAATTACACTGAGAATGACAGATGAGAGTAAGCGGGAAAAGATAATTGACAGCGTGTGATGTTAGGGGGATGATACGTTAAACAAGTTTGGGTTCAGAGAACCTTTTTACTTCCATTCTGGCCACCTCGAGCCAATTGTTCGACTTCACCTCTGGTGTTTGTGTGTAATTGGAAGAAAAGGACTCAAACAGTCTAGGTTATATTGATGTTTTGGAGACCGTAACCACCGTTCTTAACCTAATAAGAATGCTGCGTTTAGCACCGGTTGGTTATGGCAAGTAATCTGATGGGCTAATGGTGCATTGGAATACAATGGATGAATATCAATGGCCTGAAATGGTACTTGGAGGAAGGTTTGAGGGCTCTTAAAATATGCACGGTCTTAGGAACTGTATTTTTTTTAAAGCCAGGATCTTGAGGTGAAAGTAAAATATATGAACATTTGAAAACATTTAGAGGTGGGTGACCTGATCATGGACAGGTTTTTCAAAGGTTTTCTCCTCATGAGGAAGCACATCACCAAAAACCAGGGGTGCAAAACAAAGAGGTTCTATATAGATAGAGAGGCAAAACGTTACATAATCTTTAGAAATTCACCGTCTCGCATGTTTTGCCGACCACAAAGAAAACATAGAGTACCAACAATAGAAAGCAATGGCTGCCTCCGCTTCTTCCACATACTGTGGGTGCCGCTTTGCATATCCACTAATCGGTAGTGATACAAATTAATGTATGTGTTAGAGGTGGCCAGGTGTAATAATAGTGTACCTGGATCATTGTGCTCAGATACTCTTTTTTCTCATAATGCAATGCACGCTTAGGTGAAAAGATGTATTCATTGAGGCGGTTTATTTAAATCAAGACGACTGATGTGTCATTTCATTCGTTGTGTGGCCATGGGTAGGACAAAATTTAACCACCCAATAGCACCCAACATCCAACAACTGATATTTTGGCGGATTGTTTGTATCGAATTGACATTATGTGTGTATACAAGCACCCAAACTGATAATTATTCCGTGCAATATTCAAAATGTCAGCTCCCAGCACGGGCGACTGGTTTTGAATGCGTTTCACCCCCTTGGTGCAAAAAGTCATTTTTTCCTCAGGAGCAAAATCAATTTCCTCAATGCATCGGATCCCCTGCCTTTCCTCTCTTCCCTGCATCCCTTCGTTTCCCCTTTTTCTGTTTGTTTATTTGTTTGTTTTCATTTTCTCCATAATAATTATATTACAATTTCCTCAGATTTGAGTCTCTTCATTTGGTGTCCACAATCTCATTTTACACATGCACGTAGAATTTTGCTAACCTATAGTTTTAACTCATCTTAAGCTTGAGACTCTTCCTAAACAAATTACAATTGACCTCCTTTTCCTTTCCTCCTTTATCATCCCTTTTCCCTGTTGTAGTTTTCTTTTTCCTCATTTTTTCTCCTTCCTTGTTATGTTTTTCCTGTCTTTCTTTAGCCTCTGCATCATTTCCTCAGCTCTTGCTGTCATTTACAGAACAGTCAAAGCCTTCGTATTTTCACCCACATCATGAATAAGTTTGTCCTCTCTGATATCCACATAGCGTCATTCCACAAACGATGGTACTTAATTTCCTCACATTTCTCTCAGGTTTCTTATCCACCCTTTTAGTTATTTTTTCCTACCGAAAATCTTCTCTTTCCTTTTCCTCTTTTTCTTTCCTTTTCCTCTTTTCCGTTTTCCCTTTTCCTCTTTCATTTTATTTTTACCCTTAGCCTCATTTCCTCAATGTGGGCTCTCATTTCCTGTGAGCAGTGCTCCCAACTCCCGCACTTTTTGCACCCCTGCCAAAAACATTGGATTACAAATTTTGAGTTAAAATCGGTTCAGCCATTTGGATAATAGAAGCAAAAATGAGTACCTAATTGGCCCAGAGTGTGTGTTAATAAATGTGGTATACCACAATTAGAGATGTTTTTGTTCATAAAATCAAAAGGAAACATTTCTTATAAGCTTTAAATTTCACTGGGGTAATGAGAAAAAACATGAACTTTCTGCTCACATCAAAATCTGCATTTTGATGGAGTTGAAACTGGGGGGACAAGGTTGTTGATTGGGGCACCCACAATCCACAATATTCAGGGCGAGTGAAGTATATACTCCTGTGAAAAAAATCCCCCACCACTGATGCATACAGAAAGCCTATAAATACGGTTTTCAAACCACTTAGTGTCACCTGCTTTCACCATCCACCTTTCCTTCACTCTCTGCACCAAATGACCTCTAATGACCTTTGACCTTGGTATATAACCTTTAACCCTGCCATAACATGTTAGTCTCTTTGGTGCACCTTTGACCTGAGTTTGATTGCAATTGTAGTAAGATATCCATGTACAAGCAATTTGAAAGAAGGTTTAACTAAACTTATAAAAGGTCAAAAAGAGATTTCACAAATCGAGTCCTTAAACAAATCAAAGGCACCGATTTTTGTGGCCATCCTGATGCCAAAGCATTCCATCAAATATATCGCCATCTGAAAGGATTACGCTAAGAAATGTTTCTCTGGTCCAAAAATTGTGAAATTTCTAATTTTGAATAGGAGCAAATACAAAATTCAGTCTATGTTTTATCTTGAAATAAAAGCAAATTAAAATCACCTTTTTTTCCCCTCTTTTAAAACATTTCTGTAGCCAAATACAAGGTAAGAAATGTATTGAGTGTCTAATCTACATGAAATTACCATCATGACACAATATTAGGGGCCTCAAAATTCTCTTGTTGCACCTTAAACACCCCACACACACACACACACACACACACCATCAACATACATACAGAAACATGACGGCTGATATAGTGAATTTGGCAGGACAAACTTGAAAATGAAGGAAGAGTTTGTAGAAGTTATTTTTCCAACTGCGAATTGACAGAAAAAAAAAGGAAAAAAGAAAAGCAGCAATTTCCAAAGATTGGAATCCCATTCGAATTTACGTGTAGTAATCTTGTTTCCGTAATGGAAGTAATGACTAAAATATCAGATTTTGTCTCTTATTAGTGCTTTTTTGGTCTTACCACTTGTGAGGTATGTTAGGATAACTATACTTGTTCCAACAACCTGCAAAAATCTGATTCTTAATAATTTTTTTGATTTTCGGATATAGCAAATCACTGATAATACCTTTAACATCTCAGCTGGAAGTACTGGTCATGGGAGAAATATTTAAAAAAAAAATTAGTTTATTAATCCCCTGATCAAAATAAACAATTTGTGCATTCTAAAATCCAATAAATTATTTTACAAACTAGGCCCAGTCCCGGGTTTTCGCGATTCACCCTGGGTTGTGCCATCAATGGCTTGAATGACCCTTGATGACCTTTTCGTGACCTTTAAGATTTTTTCATTAACAATTCAACCCCAAGTTTCATTGTCCATATACCAACGTTTATCCCATTTGACCTCCTTTGACCTTGAATGACCCCGATGACCTTTGATCCACTAACCAATACAAACTCCATTTTCAGAAAGTCAAGGGGCACCCACCCACCAAGTTTCAGGAGCGTGTGACCCTCGGTCTCCGAGAAAATAGACACGGTCCATTTGACCTTCTTTGACCTTGAATGACCCCGATGACCTTTGATCCACTAACCAATACAAACTCGGTCTTCGTTCGGTTAAAAGGGGCACCCACCACCCACCAAGTTTCAGGAACGTGATGTTTGATATTTTCTTAATTAAATACACCTTCACATCTCTCTATAAGCCGGTTCAGATGGTGCACAAAAACTCCAAAGTTTGAAAACTTTGGAGGTGCAAAATTTAAATCAAATTATTTTACTTCACTCAAGTTGTGTCTAACAATGGCTGTGAAACTCGAAAGCATCCCCTGACCATTCTTTCTTACTTCTCATAGGGAGTGGTAGATGGAAAGCCAACCATACCGGAAGTCGTGGCCTTTCGCACATGATATTTAAACACAGGAATTTGTTAACAAAGATGACCTTGTAAGATCACCTCTGCTCACTATCCCCCGAAACTGTCCACATGGCATGACAATCCAAACACTCAGGGATGTTATTGGAGCTTGTGCTTCACCCCCAATTTTTTAGGGGGGAAAAATTCAATGAGCGCGCAGAGGACTTTCTGTTAATCATGTTATTTGTGAGGAAGGTTCAGGCCTGAATACACTATTGTGCATTACCATACATGAATGAAATTGTATTTAGTGGCAGTGAGTGAGTTACCGTATTGTTCCTACAAAAAAAACGCCACGGGGGGGCGGGGTGCATTTTTCAAAAGGGGGGTGGTTGGGGGGGGGGGGCGTTATTATCAGTCAAATGGAAGTCAAACAACCGCAACAATCACCTTACCCATTTATAAAGGTGTTCATGTTCGCGCCTTGGATTTCAACCCAGGGCTATTATAATCAACAACGTTTTGGGTCCAAGTTTTTGATGTGGCCGTGAAGCAGAAGCATTGATGGACAACACGATTATGACGGATTCAACAGTCCCGGCCACTAAATCATGTGATTTAGGTAAGCTTAACTCATTTTCTTGAATGTTTATCAAATCGTAGTGGGTGTTTATTAGAGCAGGGGCGTTTAAAGACACACGGTCAAATGAACCGTAGTTCCATCCAAGATAATCTGGTGTGGCATGTGCATTTGAAGTCTTTCATTTTCCCTCTCCGACTCAATTGAATAGACCTTAGTCAATATGGCGTCCAAGCCACCAGACATGGTGGTGGACAAGATGCATACATTCCAAGGACTAACAATAAACATTAAGCTGTCAATCGAATCCATGTTTCGCAATTTCACACTTCAAATTTCCCAGGATCATTGACAGTGAATGTATTGTATACCGGAATGTTCTACTTGTCCACCAACATGGCCTGCTATTGAATACGGTCTATAGGGTCCCAAAACTCCATGGGGACGATGTATCACGCGAACGACTATCATATTGGGCGTAAATCATCCAAAATTTTATCATTACCATGTTTTGGATCCGATATTTTCCCTACACTTGGACTTCTCAAAACCAGATAATGTCTTTTCTCTGCTGTACTTGGTTGTTTAAAATATAATAACATGTATACCAAATGAGCCTTATAAGTTTGTACTAAACAAAACATGTTATCTTTTCCCCTTGCATAGCACTACTGAATGCACTCTAGACTCAGGTCTCTATCTTGGCAAAGAAACTGACTCTGTTTTTGCTGGTTGCAAACCCTTTACACAGGTGTTCTAAAATGCACGGGTCAACCTGGGGGGGTTCAAGATCTAAAAATAATAAGTAGCCACAAGCCATCTGCTTTAATGAAGTGTATTCCTTTTTATGGTCTGGCTCGTCGCGGGGATCAACTTGGATTTTGTTTTGCAAAATCATATTACCTACGGAGTAAACGTTAACCTCTTTGCAAGTCTGCTTTTCTAGACTGAGTAACTGGGTTTGGACATAATTGGCCAAATGTGATCAATTTTGAATCATATTGGGGTATGGGAAAGCTGATTAGTCAGAGTCAACCTAATCATCTTTAATGAGTTGGCCAAAAATGTGGGTGGGTTAGTAATATTGATTTTTAGTAAATATTATTACAACTTTGGTCAGCGTGCAAATGCAGCTTCATAATGCCTCTAGTCGGCTTGCAACCCGTTATCTCGGCGACAAAGACAGGTTGGTTGATCCCTTGGGGAGATCCATCCATATTACAAACAAATTGATATGTTTCATCCCGACTCCTAGCGGGGGGGCTATAGTTTGTAAGTGCTTTACAAGCAGACATTGTTTGCAACTCACCTCTGAACAACTCACCGTCCTGTTGCTTTTCGCAACCAAAAGCTGTCAATGCCACGGTTTGGTGCGTAAATTTTCCCTTCGCCCTGGGCGTGGGGCACGAACTTAATATCTCCGTCGCTTTTAAACTTCATGCTTTTTAAGCCGTCCCCCTCTCTTAAAGGCCTCACGGTCGATAATGTTTCATTATTTCCAACTGTCGCCTCATAAATTGCACATTAGTTATCGTCTAACATACAACTTGAGTGCAAATTCATGACCTCGGCCCGGTTAGCGGTAAGGCAATGGTGCGACAACAATTCGGGACATTCAAAATTTTGGCACCTTTATATTTTGAGCCCCTGCGTGAAAAAAAAATGGCGACAAAACTGCAACTGACTCTGTTTTCTTTAACAGGGCATAAGATGGATGAGAGTCCATATGTCTTGAAACTGACAAAAGTAACATTGGCAAGGCTTGTGTCCATATTTATTTCCATTTTTTTTTGCCTTTTTAATACAGAGAACTGACAGGATGAAAACTAACTGCATGTAACTTGTTGAAAATTTGTGTAATGCAGCTGCTGCGTGCGAAATGATTGCCGTGGATCGGAGCCATGGGTAATGTCGGCCCCTTGAAATAAAAGCGGCCTTACAGTCTGAAGCTACACTAAATGTTGCCTTGTCACATTTCCAGGGGTACATTTAGGCTAGCGGCATGAATTAATTTCAGGTGCAACCTTTCACAAGTAGTAGTCTTTTTTGTCACCTTACGTTGCTTGCGGTACACCTTTTTTCCCCTAACCGTAACTTGTAAAATCTGAAGGTATGTACAATTGTACTTAAAATGTCACTTAAGAGCGATAGTTTATCAGATATATGTCATGGTGGTATAGGTATTGTACCGATTTCTGTTAACATGTTAATCATTGTCGGACTTACGGGGTGGAATTTTTTGGAAGTTTTTGAGGGAGTATACCCCTGGTTATGGTCATCGATAGAGTTATTGACCTTATCCATTGTTACGTTCCATTTAGAGGTGGGGTCTTGGTCAAAAATGAGTAGGTGTTTTTTTTTTTGCCAAAATGTGCCAAAATTTGGGGATTTGTAGTAATATTATGAGTTCTCTTGTTTGAAGGTAAATAATGAGCTTTAAGAAAGGAGGATAAAACAAGAAATTTATTTTATTTTTTTATTAAGCATAAATCCCTAAAAGTATTTAAGGTCCCCCAAACTACCACTTCTTATCATATCCAAACACAGTGGTTCTCAATTATGATCCAGCCAGAGATGGGTACAATGTCTGGCTGCTTCACTGAATTCTGCAAGGTCCTTGTCTGTGTATTGTTGCTCTAACATTGGGCAGACCAAGAGACATTCCATTGTCTGTGGTGCTGTTCCAGAATCACAGGTAGTGTCTTGAACTGCTTCCAGATAGCCCCACTTCTGCAGGGAAACCTCAGATCGACCTGTTCTGGTTCTTAATCTGTTGAGATATCACCATTCAGCCCATGAGGAGACATCACCATTCAGCCCATGAGGAGTCAGCTCCAGATGGAAAATGTTCACCAGGTTCAATACCAACAGATGTTACTTGGTCACACTCAGAATTGGCATAAAAAATGCTTTCAATTAAAGCAATAATAGCGCCCCCAATTTTTTCAAGAATTTGGAGATTTTTACACAATTCATTGGTAACTGGCTAGTAAACTATACCTGTGAATGGTTAAGCTCGAAGATGTCTATGTGTCGCAAACGAAGGGATTTTGTTATTAGAATAATTAATATCAGAGATCTCCGATAATAATTCAATGGCTGCTGGAAATGGCTTACTAATATGAAATAGCCGGGAAATAGCACCAAGTACATGTCTACGCTTATCCATTTGTTGTTTATTGGTTCAGGCAAGTCAAGTTAGAGGTCATTTTCTTGAGGTGGCACTATTTCATCATGGACGGACATAAACTTAGCATTTCCAGCTCTGCGGTTAAGTACAATCTGGGATCCCAATTCTAATTACAAAATCGCTTATTTTATGATAAATACAAATTTTTTAGAATTCTCGTTCACAGGTGTAGTTTCCTAGACAATTACCAACATAACTGTGTAAAAATATCAAATTTTGAAAATTGGGGGCGCTCTTCAAAAAATGTGCTGTTATTGCTGTAAGTCCAAACAAGGTCAGTGGTTTAAAAGATAGCATATGTTATAACCTACCATGGTTGCAAAATGGAGCCAGTTTATGTTCAATGACATTTGAAGCAAATGCTCTACATGGAATACTATTTTGTTACATTTTATGACATCAGCAAGTACTCAACATTAAATCAAAATTGCAAATAGATATTTTCACAAAGTTGGATTCAGCAATCCATAAACCGTCTGTTTGAACTTGGAAGGTGACAAATTTTCACACATTGTCAAATACTTTTTGATGTCAGGAGAGACATTTCACATCAAATATTTGACTTTGAATGTGGAGCAGCAGCACTAATGAGTGTGAAAGCACCGCAGGGAATTGTCGTCTCAAGGAAATAAATATGTCGCCATATTCAGCAGTCAACTTCACATCAATTAAAACTTATTGAATGTGAACAAAAAACAAGCTACAACATGAACCCAGCCTTCTACTGTATCATATTAAGAATGTGACACACTGCTTTGTGTCTTGTTGGTGTAACACCCTAGCTGTTATGTAACACTTTACATGCAAGTATCGACTTGAAACTTTGATTCACTTCATTTTCGATAACCTTGAAATCACCACTAAAGGATTTTTACATGTGTTGGCTTTTTTATTTTGTGGGAAAATAAGTTGGATTATCATGCGTGTATTTTCATCAGACCTGTGAGTGGGGTTTTGAAAAAAAGAGCTGAAAAAAGCCGAAACATAGCATAAAACCAGGTAAAAAGGTCAAAAACAGGCTGAAAATGAAAGAAAAAGCTAAAATTTTGACTCTCTGAAAGCATGGAGAAAGAGCTGAAATCAGCTAAAAAGCTGAACTCTCACAGGCCTGGTATTAAAGAAATATTTTAGAATTTTAGAGAAAGTCAGAATTTGTATCAATGTTAATGTCAACATTTAAAATTACGATCCAAAATATAAATTTCTTTTGCTTACAGAGTGATTCAGTTAAAGGAGCATTTCATGGTCTATAGCCTAGCCCCCTCCTCCCCCGACTTAACTAAATAAGAAGGTGAGATTTTTGTTTCATCTGAAACGTTAGCGATATACACAGTCCTTTACACCAGTCTTCAGTGGTGCTATTTCAAGTAAGTTGGTGCTTGTCTCATATGCTTTGGATACACACTTTGTTACCAACAACTATCATAACAACATCAAATACATGGTGGGAAATTTTTCCGATTAAATCTGATTACTTTATGGTAATAGAATAGAAATAAAGGGATTGGAGTATCCTTTATGGATTCATTAATGTATCCTTAAATGGAAACAAAAAATAAAATACTAACACAGACCCTGCCCATTAGTTCAAATCTACTGTAAAACAATTTAATTTCACGGCAACTTAATTTAGCGAATTAGCAAATCATCATAATTTTGCAGCAATTTAATTTCACTAATTTGAATCAACCTGCTATGTTAGACTATAGTAATTCATCTTTATTGGCGGCAATTTAATTTAGCGATTTGGAGGTCTTAGCGAAATTAGCGAAATTAAATTGCTAGCGAAATTTACTTGTTTTACAGTATTTTAATGTATAAGGGCCATTCTCCGATAAAGTGTTCAAGTGTGGTCTCCAAAATGACCAAATATGAACATTAATGAATTCCTGAAAATCATTAAAAATCGTAAACTTTAGTATTTTCAGAACACGGAACAATGCATAGGTGATATGCGGTCTTGTGCAACAAGCAGGAACACATTTTAAAGAATGGATTTGGGCTGGCGACATGGCGAAAAACAAGAATTATGCATCATCAGCCTTATTGCTTGATACTTTCTTGCCCGGTTACAACTTCTAGTCCAGATCATTTTGAAAGCATAACTCTTAAATATAATTTATATTAATAAACATTCATTCTTAACGAGCAAAACATGCTTTAAACTGTGTATGACTGTGAGCGACACGAAAAATCGTTTTTGAACACTTTATCGGAGAATGGCCCATAAGTGTGTCCACAACATGGCACCGGAATATCTTGTTAGTAAAACCCAAAATCGTAACACTCATAGCTATAATACACGTTTACAAAGTGCTAATTATCTTGGCTATCCACGTATCAAAATGGAATGGGGTAAGCGTACATTTTTGAACTCCGGGGCCAGATAGTGGAACAACCTACCTAACTATGTCAGAAATTCAGTAAGCATCTCTAGTTTTAAGAAGAATTAAAAAAATATTTAGGCTCTGGTATGTAATAATATTTTTGTTCAATGTTCTGTAGGCCTTTAACACATGCCTTTAGGGGCAGGTATTACTTTTGGGTGTCATTATGATAGGTGCTTCATTTTTTAATCTTGTAATTAAATTGCTTTCTATATTATATTTTGTATGCTTTTGTTGTAATTTTGAGCATTAAGTTAATGATTTATAGTTCTGAGCTGTTATGTAACTTGGTTTTATCTATATATCTTCCTGTATATGTATGTATTTTAAATTATGTATTTAATATTATGATTCTGTATGTACTTTTAAGAAAGAGGGCCCTTATGGAAAGCAGTGCTGGATCACTGATTGAGGTTACCCTCTATAAAGAAGTTTTAATAAATAAAATAAAATAAAATAGTTTTGACCTTGGACACATTCACCCTTTATTTCTTAATTGTTCTTAATTCTGTCAAAGTATGTTAAATTTCTTTGGAAGAAGACAGCAATCACTAGCGCCCCCTCCCAGAGTGGGAAGAAAAAAAATGCGCGAATTAGGCTAAAATGATCCATAAATGGGCTGAAAATAGATAAATGTGCACAAGTTTTGAGTAACAAAGGGAAGGAATTCCTTCCATTTTAGAAAAACTGGCATCCCTGCAGTAAAGACTTCTTCATTCAAAAGTAATACCCTTAAATAAGTACTGACAACAGTGTATTTTTGATATCTAGGGTGAAATACACAGAACAGCTAGCATTTACATGCAGACTGAAGTTGTGACTTGGTTGTATTGTTGAAATAGAATTCGACAAGATTACCCACCAAGTATCATGAATTAGCAATCCTCAAATTTTGCTTCCTTGGCTGCTCTACAGCGAGATATTTTCAAGGTGTTTAATTTTTAACATTTTAAAATGCAACAACCTGTGCATAATGTCTAGAAATCGAGAATGCATCCAAGACACAATGTGCTCTTCCACCGGTCAAATAATATTTCATGGTAAATTCAAACTATTGTAATTTCAGGCAAATAATGCCTTCAAAAATAAAACCCTTAAAAATAACACCCTGATTAGATGTACCCTGGTATAGAACAGAAATAGGCCACAAATGCAGATTCGTAATTTACGATGTACAACTGTGCATAACCTGATTTCATTCCTTAATGAATTGAGCTGCAAAATGTTACTATTCAGACGTTAAGGTTGCAGGACCTTTTCTTTCTCTTCCAATCTATTATTCAGTTTAACATGGGAGTGTTATTGTAATCCTAATCAAGTTTAGGGTTATTGTAAATTTGCCCCCATAAGTGGAATTGAAAGATGACTACAAACAGAACTTTGTATATTTGCATTAAACCACCATGTGCAAACCTGATTAGCTTCTTTAATGAAGTAAGGCATACGATGCTACCGAGATTATCAGGTGAAGAGACATCACTCACTAATACAGGGTGATCTCTCAAAAAAAATTTAAGTCATGAAAATGTCAATATATTTTCATAGGTTGCATTTTTGGGTCACCCTGTAATGCTTACCTCCTGTGTCAAACAAAACTTTTTTGGACATTCTCATTCTCCAAAACACCCAAGTTTTAACAAATCATCAGCAATTTACCATAGCACTCATGTCATGCCTCTATATTAAGCCAGGGCATGAGTGGGTATGAATGTTAATTGGCTTTCTATGCCCCCATCCCCATTAAGACAAACTTAATAGTTAAATAGATGACCGAGCAGCACAGAAAAACAGGTATTTTTGCTTGAAACTGAGGAATTTACCAATTTGATATGATTGCCAATCTGTGACTATTGGCCAATTACCCTGTAGAATTCACTATACTCTGTCCAGCTCGAAGTATGAAGTAGTTTGGGGTTAATACATTTACGAGTTTCTTTATATCACATTTCTGTGTTGATCTGCAAAATTTGTGAAAATAAAATTACCGCAAAATTAACAGCTTCTACAGTATCCTCAACATGCTCGGCTTAATTTGATTCCAGATACCCAGAATACAAATGGTCATTTTACATGCTCACAGGCAATTAATTCATTCATTGGACTTTGACATATGAGATGAGATTACTGCAGCCAGTAACCACACGACATTTTCGTATACACAGACTGAGGTTGAAAGACCTTTATTTTCACATTCACAACACCCTGAATACCACTCTGCAAAAGGAATTTCATCACCCGTCACCAGGAGACTTAACCAGAACAGAATTTACTTACGAAAACAATCGGTACGACTTAAACCTCAGATGGGCGAAGGAGCTTCAACAGCAAACAATATTACCAGATTTTAACTTGTTGGCATTTGGAGGGTTTAGTGGGCCAGAAGGCCCTATCGCGCAATAGCTGCCATTTTCCTTGTGTTCTTAGTAAGTTTATACTGCCAAACCTAAAAGTGGCAGCTATTGCAATGGGGCCTTTTTGCCCAACCCGTCGATCTTGGAGGTAGCGGACACGATCCTGGTTGTTTATATACTGGTCAAACTATTTTCAGTTGTGATCAAGAGGTTATAAGATCCGGTAGGGATAAATTAAGAATTTTAATAAAAAGAAAGAAAAAGAAGCACCTGGTCCTGTTACAATATACTTCTATAGTCCTTATGGAATAACCTGATACCACACTCACCCTTCAAAATGCCGAAAAAACTAGGGGTTATGGCATTTTATCAACCATATCATGTGTTACATCGCAAGTCCAGCGGGGGATTTACATATGTTTGTATGCTTGATAAGGTTCCCAAAATCTTTTCATTCTAGTTCAGTCACCCTAAAACTCCTAAAAAAATTCTAGTTTTCCTGTTTTATCAGGGAACAAAATAAAATTAAATTTACTTGAACTGGTACCCGAGCATTCTTGAATTTATTGACTCCCCCCCCCAAAAAAAAACAACCCCTCTTTTTTTAAATCTCCAAAATACTCCCCCATATAAATAAAAGATATCATCAAGCCTACTGAACTTTGTTAGAATCAATAAACATCATTAAAGAGACACAAAACATTTTCCAAAAAACACCACTTCCTATTTTTGGTGAACATGTTTTTTTCCTGCAACATTAAGATTTTGGAATCAGGGAGATTTGATTTTGTTATCAGGGGATTTTGGAACGTGAGATTTGATTTTGGAATCAGGGAGATTTGATTTGTGAATCATGGAGATTGATTTAGAATCAGGGAGATTTGATTTTGAACAGGAGATTTGATTTTGGAACCAGGGAGATTTGATTTTGAATCAGGGAATTTGATTTTGGAACGGAGATTTGATTTTGGAATCAGGGAGATTGATCTTTGAATCATGTAGATTTGATTTTGGAATCAGGGAGATTTGATTTTGGAATCAGGGCGATTTGATTTTGAATCAGGTAGATTTGATTTTGGAATCAAGGAGGTTTTTTTTGGTTAATTAAGGCTCATAACTTGAAAACGAAGCAACCTACCATCCTACCTCCCAACCCCTCCCCCCATTTATTTCAAAATTTTAACGACATCGGTCCTCAATATACTTGAAACTTTTAAAATTCTATCGAGTAGTTTTTTTTTTTTAAGGCAATCATCATCAAAATTTTACTTTTCATCATGAATTGCATGGTTAAACGACAAATTACCTTTTTAATCTTGGCTTTTTTTAGCTCAAAATTAAATTTCATTGACCCTTCAGATTCTTTATCAGCACCGTTGGAAATGTGAATTCTTCAAAATTCTATCGAGTTTTCACTCACGCCTCATAAAAAAAAACCCCTATAATTTTTTTTTTAATAATTATGGAGGCACTGAGCTAAAAGACAGAAGCCATGTCATAAGGCTGAGGTAAGCAGCTTATCTAGTTGTTTACAGCAAGGGAAACAACCGCAGTATGAAATGATACAATGCACAACAGCTTTTAAAACTTTCCCCATTTAAATGATTCAGAAGCACAGAGTAAACACTGTGGGGAAAAACAAGAACATATTGCAGCATAAGTCCTCTCAATCTCTATCAGAAAATCCACGAAAATGATAACTACTACAACAAATTATCAAACAAGGAAAAGAAACACTTGAGGGTAAAAACAACAAATATTGCAGTCAAATTCTTACGATATTGACCTCTCCAGTGTTAACTCATCAAGCGTGTTTTCAATCCTTATCAGGACATTTGACAAAAAATGTTATATGATAACACGCTGTGGAAATGCCAGAAGGGAGGAAAGAGAACCATTTGGAAAAACAACCGCATATTGCGCTTCAGTTTTCTCTATACAGCACATTAACTTATCAAGCTGGTTTGACAATCTTCACTTGTGGACCTATCAGATTTATCTGAAATTTCAGCATCTTTTATTAATTATCATCACTCAATACATCAAAATTTCTCCAGTGCACTACAACACCGAACACGCTAATCACAGATTAAAACAATACGCTCGTAAAGGTACGTTTAAGTTTAAAAGGGCATTTGTGTCCACATCCTTGTCCTTCCCTCAACTTGACCTAAAAAGAAAATGAGATTTTCATATCCCCTGAATAGGGAAGAATGAATGAACTTGTGCTGAAGAAAGCATAAAGTATAAGAAATTTTTGAGATTATCGTTGATCAATAAATAAACATAATAACTGCAAGGAAAACTGCCAGATCCAGGGACATGGTCTAACAGGTTCAAAAGTGACATAAGGTCATAAGTGGTCAACCTGGTCGTCTGTTAAATATCATTGAAGCTGCCAAGTCGAGGTAAAGAAGTGGCACTTCTTTACAGATAACTTGAGTCAGAACGGTGTTCAGAGATAAACATTTTCTCCTTATAAAGTTGAGACTTCTTTCTTCGCGCCTCCATTCTTGTAAACAATTATTAGGCACAATTCCGTCATTGTTTTTATTTGGAATGCCATGGGGAGGAAGTTGTTAATATTAACAAAAAAAACAGAACTAACGTGATGGTGGGGGGGGTACTTGTTTAATCAGAAGTATAGTACAATCTTGGTTTTGACTGAAAAATATTTGCAAGATTCATTTGTTCCGCCTTTAAAATGTAACAACTTCTTTTTTTTATTTTTCGTCCTTAGGGTAAGGGTATTCTTTAGCGTTAAGCTATAAATAAAAGAATGGTTGGGTTTATTTCCTGTAGAATTTTACAATCTGGAACTAACCATCAACCAAAATATTTTAATGCTCTCCTTCAAAATCAAGGATTAGGTTAATGTTGTGTACTTCCTTCAAGATTTTTTTCTCTCCCAAAGAATTTCTAACATCCATTAATTTAAAATCACAACCATTCAAAAACAATATGACTACCCTATTCATGTGTCTAGACTACCACTACCCTTAGAAAACATCCTCTTTGATAACAACAAACAAACTCATCAAACATACTCTATAGCTTGGAGGGAGGATTTAAACTGTCTCTTTCAAGAAAAATCGCTGCAGTAAATACAGCCGGGGAAATGGTGACAAATTTCCTTCAATAAAATCAAGTTTGTTTAACTGGACATCACCGTGCATCCGGCATCTTTCAAGCTGTCTCGCTGCAAGCATAAGGCAAGCATATACAAAAATGATTCTATTTTGAGTGCAATTAATCAATTTATCTTTCTTGTTTGATCCAGTTTCGGTGCAAATTTTGTCAACAGACTGGCATACATGCCCTCAAGGTCACCGCTTGTGTATCAAACCGTCGGCCTTGTAACTTCCTGAGAACGTCTTACTCTAAGGCAGAAAATTCAATTGTTTTATATTGTCCAACATCACATTCTATAAACCATTCATAATGGCATCTTAAACGAGAAGCGTAATGGGACCATTAAACTTTTTGCATTCAGAGTTTTGGACCATAAATCTAGTATACAATAGCTTTAAGCATTTTGAACATTTTTAAAAGGAATCCCAAATATTTCTTAGTGACTTACCTTTAATAACCATGACCCCATATGATCCCCCTTCCAAGCAACATTCTGACTCAACTTTAGTGAATACTCATCCACTTCTCTGCTTTGAAGCATTTTAAAGCGGCAGTGGCACATATTTCGAAAATTTGAATTTTTCAATTTGCTCGAATATAGCTAGGCCCTCGAAGAATAGAGACAGCTTAAACATAAAAATAAAAACCCAAAAGCAGATAGGGACATTAATCAGAGGCTAAAAACATCCAGGTAATTTGTTAAATGAACTTAAGTTTGCCATAACTTAATTTCAACACTGTGTCTATTAACCTGAAATCATGCTTGGCACTCATTGATATTAACCACAAAGGTCCTAGACCGGTCCAAACAAGGTACATGCCGTGATAATCCAACTCTGGCATGTGTTTCTTGTGTTACACGCCATTCACCATCGTCTGCTAAATTAATGTCGCTGGTGACATTAATTATCAATTGTCTGTTTACCCATAAGCGCGCTGACTTGGGTTTAATAATTTCAGGGGAGGGCCTAATGTATATAAAAGCTTTATTGTCACAAATTGATTCGAAATTTATTATATATTAAAAATTGAAGTCGAGTCCACTCTAGCTATGTATGCTGCTTTTACTGCTCTAAAACGTTTCTCTGGCCCTGGCATTCTTCCTTTTGTTTGGCCTCTGGATTTCTTTGTTTAGCTTCCCCCTACTCTCTGCATCTGCTACCCTTTCTCTCTATTGTGATTGGATCTATTGGTATTTGTTTCTTTTGTGTTGTGTGTGTTTATGTGGGCACTGGCCTGTAGTGTGTGACTGGAGTCTGAAGAGAAGGATGTGCTCTGATGTATGTGTGACAAATTTTATTGCTATTATTGGGGATGTTTTCACCACTTTTATTGTGAAGGAGAGATGCATGTAAGTGGAAGATGCAGTTATTTGTATGTGAGTATGATGGCTACTTTTTGTTAAATTTCTGTAACATTTCCTGGCCATTTGCCAGTTCAAATTATTTTTGACCCAAAGCCCAATTACATTAGGTTTATTTAGGTAGCATTTAAGTAATTTAGGATTAAAATATAGGTTGTTGAATTTTGAATAGGTTTGTTTGGACATTTTGCTGCCTGAATTTTTGCCAAGTGATTTTGATTATTTGTGGTGAAAATTTACTGATATTTGATGTTTGGCATCCGGCATATGACAAACTGATTGATGTCCAGCTGTGTGGGCATTTTGCCATTGGCTATGTTTGTGGAAAGAATTAGTGTTGTGCCACCACCCTGTTAATTCGGTCGGCTTGGCGAATAAACTGCATGTTGGGGGATGTGTGGCAGAATACTGAATTATCCCATGTTTTTCAAATAATTTAGGATTTCAATTTTTTGTAATAACCCACGCTTTTGGCAATTTGTCAGAACCCGTTTAGGGCCTGATAACAAAGTCCATGTGGTTAGGGCTTAGTATGGCAACATGTCCTTCGTCAATTACCCGACTTGCTTTGCGGGTTTGTGTACAAGCAGTGCTTTAAATACAGTGCCAGGCCTAAAAGAGCTGATTAAAGTTCATGCGCAGGTTTCATTGTATATTTTCATCCTTAAATTAACTCTGCTCTTACCATGTTTTCTCAGACAAAGGTCAGACTTTGGTTTTGTAGTTTACATTGCCTGTGACATGTGCATATTCATTAGTAGTGTAATGTTGTTTTGTGGAACTTTGCAGTGGAATGATATTTTCGGGGTTGCAGGTTTTCATATTTTTATTAAGGGAATGGGATTTTGTTTATTTCCTAAAGTAAAATGTTTCAGGGATTAGTTTTCACTAATTGCATGTGCATTTTTGACGCACTGTTTTGGCAATTTGTATAAATTTATTCCGAGCTATTTAAATTCCTCTTTTAAAAGGTCATTGCACAGTGTTGGGAGCCTTTAAAATGTTTAATACTGCAAAGGTGCTGTGCGCGCAGGCTCTTGTATATAGCGGTGGCAGCGCCTGGGAGTTGTGCAGGACTCCACCTTTTCAGTTTAGGCGTTAGTGTCTTTTTTTTTTTTTGAATTATTGGGCTGTACGATGGCCTAGAATAGAATTTCTGCTGCTGATTCTTAAGAGACACTGCGCTCCTCCGCGTAAACCTTTCGAGGCCTTGGCAGTTTCAAAAATGTCACGTTGTGTTTATGTTTTTTTGTTAACTGTTAGGAAAATACGCCCTTTTGATTTAAGTTATTGGACGCAACACGCCTACCGGAGTTTTAAGGTGACGATATTTATACAAATGCCTAGGGTTAAAATTAAAGTGGGTTTAAATGAAAGCTTTGCTCTTTGGGATTTGTGCTTCCATGCAGGGTTCTAGTTTCAACAAACATTGTCTTGATGCATGTGGACATTTTTGCGCTGGCTTTTTAAATTTGTGTTGCATCATTTGGATCGTAGTCACACGCAATTGTCCTATTTGTCTGTCAGTCGCGTAGACGATGTAGCTGAAGTTTCACTTGTCAGTGCGCAGCTTTTGCAAAGAATGCCGCATTTTTCCCTTCAAAATGTAGACCTACTGGCAACAATGTGTTTGCTCATTTGAAAGTACATGCAATGTCCATTTATGTCCTGTCAGTCGCATAGACCGTTACGTAGCAGAAGTTTCAATTGTCAGTGTGCAGCTTTTGCAAAGTGTCATTTTTGGCCTTCAAATGTAGCCTACCGTCAACATGTGTTTGATATTTAACGCGTTTCGTTTAGGGGGGGGGGGGGGTTTTGTTTCTGGCATCATGATTGCTGGCCGGCGTCTGTATTAAAGCCCCCCCCCCCTCCCCCCTCTCCCCCCACCCCACCCCCCCCCCCCCCCTTCAATATTTCCTTGCTTAAATTAGTTTTTGCATAAAAATATTGGGCATATTGGGTGCTGGGCCCTCCATGTAAATAAAGCCCCGCCCAATATTGCAGTTTTGTCACCGATTCTAATTTAAGAGTTGTTATTGAATATTATCAGTGAATGACAGGTTTGCATGCACAATGCCGTTTGTGCACTTTTGGAAGGCGTTGTGCCCATTGGGCTGGCATGATGTACGCCCTAAGTTTCATTAAGGTAATTAAGGATTATAAATTTAGGGTTCAGTTTAGTATTAAACTATGGAGATCGGGTTCCAAATCTGATGACATCTTGTCGGCTGTGGCAAATGCTCTAGGAGTTGCCTTTTTTCGAGAATGAGTTTAGCCAACATTGAGATTTTGATTGTTGTGGATTATTTCTGTGAAATTTTATTTGGCCAATGTTTTTATGTGTTAAATATTTTAAAAAAGTAATTAATTTCCTGTTGGCCTTGACGTTTGGTTTTATCGTCACCAGCAGTCCTGCGGACCTGGCTGGTGGATCTAACAAATCTCGGTCAGCATGATTAATTTTAAACTAGAACTGTTGTGCAATAAAGTAAAACTATATATTTTACAGAAATTTACAAAATAATTAAAAAATCGCATTTAATTTAGCAAATTATTTTAAAAATCAATAAATGTGAAACTGAAGTGAAATTTGAATTGAAACGCATATGAATTGCATTTTTGTGCCTTTTTGTATATTTTAGTCATGTTTATATCATTAGCTAACCAGGCCTTGTCATTTTTCACACCCCGGCTCGTGACACCATGAGTGCAGTACCGAATATCATAGCCTTGCACTCATTGATATTAAAACCACAAAGGTCATAGACTCGGTCAAAACAAGGTACAGCCGTGATAATCAACTCTGGCCTGTGGTTTTCTGTGTTACCACGCCATTTCACCATCGTCTGCTAAATTAATGTCGCTGGTGACATTACTTATAAATGTTCTGTTTACCCATTAACGCCTGACTTGGGTTTAATAATTTCAGGTGAGGGCTAATTTATAAAAAGCTTTATAACCATGCAAAAATCTCAATTTTGAAAAATCTAGAGGGTGCACTATTTTTCAATGTGCCAGTGTCCCTTTAACTTGCCGTGGTGATCAAGAAAGTCGTTTACATAGTCTGCATGCGATACATCGGTGCGGCCATGTGTTCTCTTTCCTTGAGTCAGTGGCTCTCTTGAAATGGTTCTTCAGCAAGTTCAGCCTGAAGAACCATTTCAGAAGCCACTGACCAAAGATTGGCATAATAGTATGTTAATGGGAAATTCTGACAAATGGCAACTATTGCACTTATACCTTCTTGCATCCATTACCAAATGTTCTTACACAGACCTCAAGTGACTTCTAGAGGAATTTTAACTCTCAAATTAGATTTATCGTGTACCTTCTAGCAGTCGGAGGATTAATTAGGTACCTTTTTACCTAAAAAAGGGAAGGGTACCAACCCTAACACGGTTCCAATTTTCACAGCCTATCGCCCGTGAGGAAGGGGAGGGGTAAAGGGATGAAGCTAATGAAGGACACAACGTCTTGGTGGGATTCGAACCTGGGGCCCGTGGCACACAAGTCCCATGACCAAGGTATGTCAACCACAAGGGTTTCCGTTTGTGCCAGTGATTTCATGCCCATGTGTTTTGTTAGGATGATGTCCTCGCATCTTTTTTTGGACGCATTGTCTACCGCAGTCTTAGTGGAGTTTAGTATTTTGGTCATGATAGGGTTATGACCATGAAGAATAAAGATTTCTTTTTTTTCATATATGTGCTGAATTAGGGTTTAATGCTAGGAATTATAGTAGGGTTATAAATGAAAACCCTAATCTCGAAGTGTGTGGCAGGTTTGTATGATGTATTTTGTATAGTTGAAGGATGCTGAATTGGAATGGGTCCAACAACTCTTCTAAATTTTAAAATCAGGTTAATTGGGGTAAACAGTTTGCGTCATGTCATAAGGAGTAAAAAAGGGTGTGTATAGCAGGTTCTGACCTTTATTGTTTTTTTTTTTTGAATTTAAAGGGTTCTATTAAGGCACATCAGTGATTTGCCCTAAATCAGAAAATTGAAATGCTCAAAAATCAGATTTTTGCATTCTGTAAAAAGTAAAGGTTATCCTACATACTTGGAAGTGATAATCTAGAAGCAACGCTAAAATGGGACAAAATATGATTTTTTTATGATCAGGTCAGGGTTCCTTTGAAGGCCTGCTATTGGTATCCTGGTAACCACAGCTACCTGTCCCAGGGCCAAGTTGTCGGTGGATAAACCGTCGCTCCCATCGGTGTTCTAGGAAATCTGATGAGGAGGGTAGCTGGTTACCCTGATTAGAATGAAAAAGATCTACCTACAAGGGAATCAGCTCTGGAGAGCTAAAGGCGGCCATCCAGCACAGGCTGACTTGTATGGTGGGTGTGGTTGCCCAAAGGTTAGGCCCACTGCCAAAACTGAGGATTGGCATCAGGAAGGGCATCAGGTCAATAATCTTTTACTCCAATAAATCTCACACAGCAGTATTGCCGAGTGTGAGGTGAACAGGCCACCGTCGTTTAGCGGGGACAACATCGGATTTAAAAACTTGGTTTAACTAACTAACAGTTGTTACTGCCCATACGCGTCACGTAGACTGGAGTACCCGGGAGGGGGGGCCTTTGTAAAGGCCCCCCTCAAAGTTCTCAAGAAAAAAAGAGGAAGGAGAAAGAGGAGGAGGGAGAAAGAAAAGGAAAAGAGAAGGAGAAAAGAAGAAAGAAGAAGAAAGAAAAAGAAGAGAGGAACATGGTACATTTATTTTGATTTTTTTCATGCAAATGAGGATCAAAAAAGTTTTTGTCGGAAGAAGTAAAAGAATAAGGAAGTAGAAGTATGCAAGTTAAGGCGTTTTCAGGTCTTGCAAACCCTAAAAACCTCAAGGAGCTTACGGGGGCTCTGCCCCCTGGCCCCCCCCCCCCGGGCGTGCCCCTGGGAACCCCACCAGGGGCCCTAAGGCGGCCCTTGGACCCCACCCGCTAGTCGCTCCGGCCCTGGACCAACCCGTTGTTAGGTCACTTCGCTCTCATGGTTCTTCAAACATCTTTAGTCCACCCCCCCCTCAATAAAAATTTCCTGGGCACGCCTATGCCTTACTACAACGTGTTAATTTAAGGGGGAATTCATATCCTGAACGTGGTTTCTTCCTTTTCTGTCAATTTTTCAGTTGGAAAATATACCATAAGTGAGAGAGTCCTACATGATTTTTTTTCCCTTTTTTCCACATTTTTTTTGAGCTTTTTCTGTTTTTTTTTGTTTGGGGGGTTGATGATTTCCTGATCAATGTTATCATTCTTTATTAATCCCATTTCAATAACAAAAATTTGTAAAAATTTTTATTAGCAAGAACTGTGATATAAAATAATTTAACAAGACCTGATACATTTCTGCTGAAACTCTATATAGGGAGGGTGGGTTTGCTTCACAATTTCTTTCTGGCTTTTCAGTCCTGTAACCAGGGTGCTGAGGGGGCACCCCCATCCCAAAAGTAAACTAAATTCCCAAAACGCTGTCTGTGATCAAAATGAGAAAGAACAAAATTCGAATGTTTTTTTTAGTTGAAAAAAAAGGTGAAATTTTGGTGAAAGCCCACTTTTGCCAATTCACTGCTCCCGGCAAAGGGTCCACATTTGGGAGCACTTACTCTCCTGCTCAATCCCCAGCATAAAAATTGCTTGGTGCATTCAGTTTAAACATGGTGCAAAATAGTGTTTAGATGTATTTAAAAGAGTTATTGTTCTGATCGTCTTTTGGGACCCCCAATTTAACCAAAGTGGTATCGTATTTGCTATCAGATGAAAGGCCATATTTTTCTCATTTCCTCCTGAATTTGAGCCTCAACTCCATTTCATCCCCAAGATATACACAAAAACGCTGTTTAGTGTTTAACCAATCATATTGCAAATGGTGCGCACCAAGGCTGGTGCCCATCATCTCCTGTCATTGGCCTTTAGGGCCAACCTCTCCCTCATATAATTTGCTGTCAGTGTCGTAATTCTCGTTTTGACATTGGGGGGATGGGGTGTGGACGAAAATTTATGAATGCACAGGGTTGCTGAAAAGATCCATTACTAGAAACATTGGCCATTTAGACAGCTAAAATCTCCTTAAATGTAATTGGTAATTGGAACAAAATGCCGCGCGGAAATTTACCAATTTTTAAAAACTATTATATAACCACCAACCAACCCCCCCCCCCCCCGGGATTTACCGCGTATGTTTGCTGTGGGGGGTCGCCACTTCCTCCAACTCCTCCCGCATATGCCATCAATATTAGCACAGTATTGAATAGGGCCTTTGCAACAGCATATTGCAAATCTACCATCAAACCACAATTTGTGTTCCCACGGTACTTGATGGGGTGTATGTTTGCAAGTGCCAGTCTCTCATTTCAAGTAGATGAACACAATACACAATAAATTGGAACAAACTTTAACATTCAAATCTATAACATTTAGCACCAAAGTCCTGAACACCTATCGTTGATGCCCTAACAAGGTTTAGATTTTATTTTTAGGTAGCAGTTTTGATATTAACCCTTAACCCTGTGTTTCTTCGTTCTTCTTGTCTTGCCTAGAGGGGTGAAGGAATAGGGAGAGGGAAAGAAAGAAAAGTCATAAACTATCGTTGGCTAGACCCAATGACTGGGGAGTCTCACGCTACAGCGCTGTCGCTGGCCCCGGTTCATCGATTTCGTGCCTATATGTTGGTCTTCATTCATGACTCATTGCTGCTCTGGGACTTGTGCAATTTTTCTCTCTCATCACGGCATTGGTTTTTTTGTGTTTTGGTTAAAAATAATCAAAAAATTAAAAATATTAAATTTAATAATTTCTAAAATCTGTATAAAAATAGTGTAAAAATGGGATTAAGTCTTTAATTACACTGTTTTTTACAGTGTTTAGTTTAGAAGGTACGCATTATAATAACATAAAAGTTGTTTTTCATTCCCAGCTGCAATGACTTTATAGCTAAAGCTACAAACTGCCACACCCAAATTTGTGAATAGAACTTTAATGATGCCCATGTTTGAAAGTATTTTTAATCCAGCACTATATCATAATTTTTGAACTTTGAGAAGCTACTTTAATTTTTGCCACAAGGAAGGTTAGCCCAAATTTGTGAATATACACTTAATGATACCCATGTTGACGTAATTATTTAAAATATCCACACCATATCCATTATTTTTAACTTACAGCTTGAGTATTATTGTGGGCAACATATTGACCTTGATTAACCAAGTATTGTAATCTTCTGACTCTAAATACCTTTATTAATCGTTGTGAGGATTTACTTTTTACCTTAATATTAGAATGCTAAACCATTATCAGTCCTAGTCCAATTGACCATGATTACATTCAGAGATTGTAAATTAAAAGGGCAGTGTTGTGTGGTGTTTTGAAGACTGGTCTAGTTCTATCTACCTTCATTAGTCTCAATGAAGGATTAAGTGTTTAGAAATTATAAGATTCTTAAGTAGTGACACAAATCCTTTAAGGTGGGGTGAGAAAATTCAAGAATCGATCTTACAAAAAAAAAACGATAACATTTTAGTTGTCAACAAGATTGTAGCCTCTGTACAATCCGTACGCAGGGGTTTCTGTCGCACCCCCCACACCCCCCCAAATTCCACAAAAGGGAAAAAGGTCCGCTTTTTGCTTATTTTTGGATAAAAGTTCCTAAATTAAGAGAAATTTTTGACACGAAAGGCCACTTTTTGGTAACCAATGTTCAACAAACGTCCAAAAAAGGACCCACTTTTTCGTAGTCCTGCACACCCCCACCCCAAAAAAAAATAAATCAATCCTGCTTACGGTCCTGCCTTTGTAACCACCTATACAGGATTACTGATGAAAGCAAACAAAATATATCTTATCTTCCCTCCTGGGAAATAAATGAAGGATAATCAGTAAGGAAAAGATGGATCTCTTTTTTGCAACCGTGTTGCAAGTCACCACACATGCACACACTTCTTGCTTACCGTGGTTATAATAATGAAGTGAACCCTTTTTTAACACTGTATTAAAATGTGATTGGGTAATGGCCCCGCCTGAAGAACGTGCAATACTAATATTACGCTTTATTCCTGTAATGGGTTTTGTTTTGTTTGCTACCTGTTAAGAATAAGCCCCTTTTTTTTTGTTTGGGTGACAAAACTATTTTTTAAATTGAAATAAGTTGGTATACTAAATGTACGCTTTATTCACATCACAACAACATGGTTTTTTGGTTGCTTAAAACTTGTGTAAACGGTCGTGTGTCATATTGGGTACATAAGAATTTTGGCGGAGTTTGTTACATTTCTGTTAGCCAAGTCATGTTAACATGTCTTTCCTGAATTTTATGTATCATTCTTTGGTGTCCATTTGAGAAGAAATAATGTACATGCAGAAATCAAAAAGACATTTCATAGCAATGTAACTTTTTAAAAGATTGTTAATTTAATTCAATTAAGAAAGAGTGGCGGAGGAGCTAGGGAGGGGGATGCTAGGGAGGGAGGCGTCGACTGATATTGGGACCTTTGGTTGGGCCTTTACCCTCCATATTTAACTACAATCTTGATTTCTTCTGGATAAAAACATAGTTTGTGTAATTTCAGGATAAATATATTTTATAATGGTCCATACAAGTTAATTTTAAAAAGACTTTTTAATTTTCCCTGCATTTTGACTGAACATAATTTTGTCTATCTGATGCGATCAAATTTAAAAAAAAAATAGGGGCAAGGAATCAGATTTTCTCTTACAAAATAACGTCAGGACTTTAAAATACTATATATGCATGATAATCTGTAATTTGAACACTTTCATTAAGTATGGTTTTATTTCCAACTTATCAATTAGTAGTTTATATCCCCAGTACAGTTACCATGACAGAAACCATAAATTACCGGTGTTCAGTACGAGTCTTGCTTACAATGCAGCATGCAAAACGTGTTGTAGCAGTCTCAAAATAATAAAGAAGCACTTATTCATATTAAGAAATATATTCATTAATATTTTGATAAATGCTAATTAGACTATCATCTGACCACTTCAATGTAACTGTTTTCAAAACAACACCTGTACACATACGGGCAAACACCCTGTATAGTAATGTTTTTAGAGGAAGATTAACCCTGTTGTTAGATATTGATGTAATCATGAAGGTATCAACAAGTAAATCGAATCCACAGAGGCTATTTTTTGAAAATATTTCAATCAATTAAGATACATGTATGCATGTGTAAGAGTATATGGCTACTCACCTGGTTGTAACTAATTTTGTAACACAATAGTACACACCCCCTGTTATTTGGAATTCATCTGACATGCTATTCTGCAAGTAGTTTTTATTAGTGAGGGTTCTTTTTTTAAATTTCAATCAAAAAGATTATTTAAAAGTGATAAATTTGTTGAGTATTTCTGTTACTCTCTTTTTTGTTTCAATTTATAGACGAAACCACTGTTTTGATGGCATTTGGAGCGACCCTGTATGACGGAAATGTGATATTTCATGTTCAAGTATTGATGAATTAAAAAAAATCCACATACTTGTGATTGTGCGAGTTTAAGTTGATTCAGGAAAGTTTAACACCTGGAATGTACAAGTTGATTAGCACAGACATGTCTAATAAATTTTACAAAATTGATCACCCTGTATATGTAATCAGGCAGCACCTATATTAACTTTTTAAATACACACAGTCTTGAGATATTAATGAGTACTTCCAATCACATTTAAGTCAGTAAAAAAACTTTTGCATCATCTTTATGAAAATAGAGGCGTTGAAGAGTTAATAAGTTGTATTGTTTTCTTGGGTATCACCCTATATATTATGGACAACACGCCGGAATAATGACCTTGACAATGTTTCTATATTCCTAGTTCATACACCTTCAAAATAATACCTTTCCCCCACCTCTATGTACATTTTTTTAAGCTATACTCTTGAAAGTGAAAATGGCATAGTTTTTTGCTAATTTTGGCATGTGTAACATTTTCCGGGAGCCCCAATATATGACACATCGACCTAAAATTAACCACTTTAGACAACTATAAGCTGTTTTGATAATGGTTGTGCTTAATGGCATAAAAGCAAAGGTCCATTCTTCGGTCATGTTTTTGACCTAAAAACGGTAAATTTTTACGTCGCTAATTAATTTTATATTTAATCGTGGGGCAAATAAAGTTAGGTCATGTGGTGTGAACCATCAAACGCCAACAAACCCCTAATTTTTAATTGTTACCCCTGACAAAAACTAATCTAGTGAGTGGAAATAATATTTATGGTTTAGGTTGGACTCAAGTTTAATTTAATATGTCAAATCTAATAACATTGGTTACACACAATATTGACAAACAGATGGGGGGAAAGTAAAAATTTACCGTTTGATGTCACAAACGTGCTAGATGGCCCAAAACCATGTTAGGCTTTATTCCGTTACGTTATTTAGGGTGACAGGTTTGGCTCTAAGAACTACATACTTCTTCTTCCCCTTGATATTCAAAGTACCCGATCATTCACGTTGGGATGTCACAATAATGTGAATCTCAGGAAAAACTCAACTTTCACAATGTTAAGCTGCTTCTGCTTATGAACTGCTACCTCCCCCTCTGGAATTTTTCCTGTTTTTTTAACAGATAGTCAACATCCAAATTGTGTGTTCAATTCAAACTTGTGGAATGATTTCAGTAAGGGTTCCTTTCATTATGTTGTCTGAATATTTTTTATGGCCATTATGTCGCTTTAAGTGCTTACCTATGTATAAACGATTACAGCACTTTTCTCTTGAAAACAAAACCTTTTGTATTGTCCCAGTTCCCATATCCTATATTCATCAATGCTCGAGTAAAAATGTGCTAAAAATACCTTCTTGTATTTGTCTCACTGCAAGTTAAAAGCAATGCTATTTGAATATCAACCTGTTTTTTACATCGAGTGTACCTTTGGAACAAACAAGCTACTGGATCAAATCGATTTTCCTTAAAGTCCATCACGCCATGAAATTATATTATAATATCAATAGAAAGCTTTATACCTTCGAAATGACCTAATAAGTTTTCGAGTTTTATCTGTCCTTGTAGAAAGCTTTGGGGCTTAAAAACGGTCAAGATTTTGTATGTATTTTCCTTGTATTTCTGTCAATCACCAAAAAGCTCCCAATGCCTTAATAAATGCATGAAGTCATTTTCGGTAGTCACCGATCACATGATCACATGCAAAATGTAAACATGACTGTTACTTACTACTTTACTCCTTTGGTTACTGTTTCGAGTCGGGATGTTACTGTTTAAACACTATAGTGTCGAACGCGTGGTTCGAAACGCCGGCAGTCTGTCATGTATTACAATTGTTCTTTGCAATGTAAGAAGAGAATTAAATTAGAAATTTTTTTGTTACTTTAGGTTGACTAGTGATGATTAATAATTGTAACACACCTAGACCTTCGACTTACCGAATACATCAAATGTGTGACCCCGCTGGGCCGATCATGGACTGACGCGTGGACGGCAACCAAGCCAAAACATGCAAAGTATTAGGCCGAAGCGTGATTTCAACTGTAATATTTCAGCAAACCCTTAATGATTCTTTCGTACACTTAATCAATATGTGCAAATCATTTTTATGTGTAGAATTTGTAGATGGTCTTCTTAATCATAGAATTATATTTATATTTGACCGGGGCGGGTCATAACTATCAGGTTTCTCGTCATCGTATTCCTCTGCCTGGCATGGCCTTAGCAAACGATCCTATTCACACGTTCACCAAAACGTTTTTTATAATTGAATTGTAGCACATTTAAGACCTGCAAATCATATATACTCATCACAACGGGGGAAGGAGAAACGAGGTTCCGCGAAAACTGCTACATTAGATGTTGCGCTGTATCTAGATTCGCATGGGCTCCCACAGCTACCGTACTTTCAAAAAGCTCATCAAAACATATTTTTATTTTTCCGTGTGTTTAATTGTACTCCGTTAAAATTTTAATGCTTATTTTCTTGGTTTGTTAATGCGCCTTGATATTCATGATTTGGCGCAATATAAGTCTTTGTAGGTATGTTTGTATGTATGTAATTTATGTATGTATGTATTTATGTATGTATGTATGTATTATTATGTATGTATGTACTTGTCTGTCGTCTGTCTGTCTGTCGTCTGTTTGTTGTACTGTCTTCTGTATGTTCTGTCGCTGTCTGTCCTGTTCTGGTATGGCCTGTCTGTATGTCTGTCTGTCCTGTCTGTCTTTCTGTCTTCTTCTTCTGTCTGTCGTTCTGTCTGTCTGTATGGTCTTCTGCTGTCTGTCTGTTTCGGATTGACCGGCAACTTGTACGTTAATTTGTCAACCGACAGCCGTCGCCTGCGCTGGCAGCGCTGATCCCCGCCCCGCCCCGCATGTCATGTTGGGATTTACCCCTGATTTGTGCTAATATTTCATTTTCATTTCAAGAATATTTCTGCTCATCATGTCAATGGCCAAGATTCTTGTTAATAAATGATTTGGTCTGAAAAGCTGGAATTGTAATTAATAACAACCCCGAATGACTGAGAAAAAAAAAACGAGTGTTGCACGTAAGACCGGGGTAAGACCACCGCCACAAATACGTAGCTCGCACGTAGTATGTTACCTGTTGGTGCAGATCAAACGGGGGTGAATCATGACAGGAAGAGGGTACACGCGTAAGGTGCCGTGGGGAGCACATTGCGTCGTATTTTTTGAGGTGGGTGAGGTTAGAAAAATTCCTTTGGCTTTGTTATAAAGCTCTAAATGCTAAAAATGCGTTTGCGTATGTAGGTTACATACAATAGCCATCCTCTGAATGCAAAAAAGTCCCGAGATGAAAATGAAGCATATTTACAATGTTAAATGAGACATAAAGGTTTAAACTTAACGTAAATCTGCTTAATTTGGTCAAATTGATCCGGAAACATTACAGGGATGCCATGACTTTCCCGGTTTTTTGACAAGTAAGCGCATTCCCCCCCCGAACATCCTCAGCGAGAAGCGATGCAGCCCCAAACATGACCTCAAAACAAAGCAATGCGTCATCAACGAAATTATGGTTCCTGCCTGAGAATTACGTGTAGCGGCACTTTTTTGATTCCACAGCGGTGATTAATTCACGATTGCTCGCTTCACTTAATGCGTAGGTTATAGATCCAAGTACAGTCTAACCATGCAGAAACCATACAGTTACCGGTGTTTCAATAAATCTTGCTCACATGCACTATCAAAAAAACGTGTTTGTACATTACTCAAAATAATAAGAGCACTTATTCATATTAAAGAAATATATCATTAATAGTTTTGATAACTGCTAATTAGGTGAATATCATCTGTCAACTTCAATGTATACTGGTGTCAAAACAACACCTGTACACATACGGGCAACCACCCTGTATCTTAAGTTTTTAGGAGAAGATACATTGTGGTTAGATATTGATGTAATCATGAAGGTATCAACAATTAAATCTGACACACAGAGGCAAATTTTGAAAATAGTTTCAATCAAACTAAAGACATGTATGCATGTGTAGAGTATATGGCTACTCACCACCTGCCTGTTGATACATAATATTTGGAACAAATCAGTACACCTCGTATATTTTGAATTCATCTGACATGCTATTTTTTGCAATGTTTTTTAGGAGTTCTTTTTTTAAATTTCAATCAAAATTTTATTTAAAAATTGAAAATTGAGAAATTTGTTTAGTTCGGTTACTTTTGTTTCATTTATAGACGAAACCACTGTTGAATTGCATTTGGAGCCACCTCTGTATGACTGGAATGTGATATTTAATGTTTCCATTTGATGAATTAATCATACTTGATTAGTTGGCTTAGTTTTAAGTTGGATTCAGGGAGTTTACAACTGGAATGACAAGTTGATTACAACAAATGCAATAAATTTAACAAAATTGATCACCCTGTATATTGTAATCAGGCACACCATAATTAACTGTTTAATACACAGTTTTTTGGATATCTTATGAGTACTTCCCATCCCTTAATACAAGTCAAGAAAGTTCTAACCGCGACAATAACAATAATATTTACTTACGGTATTATAATTGAATAACCGATCAAATTACTTTACCTCGTCATAAAAATTCTGTTGGTAATTTTTTCCTTTTTCACAACTTTTCAAAATCTTGGCACTTACGCTTGCATGCATCACCCCACTGTACCCCTTGGTCATGCCCTTTCGCGTTGTCCTCGCCGGGGTATTTTCCCTGCACCGGAAATACCCGGTAGCTCTTCGCTATCCCGGGTACGTCCCGACGATGAATATCCCAATCTGATTCCGCTCTGCATATTTTTGGGACTCGGGCTTGTACTTGTTCACTTATTTTGTTGAAGATGAAAATCTACGAACGATTCCGAACCATTGTGCGTGCGTTTATTACATTATCCCGCATGATGTATTTACCTGATACGTTAATGACGTACAGCATAGCGCCCAATTTGAGGAATTCATTTTTGTTATGGGGGGGAGGAAAATAATCTTTCCAGTGGTAATTGGGACTTACTTGTAGCAGTTTGGAATAAACAAAAACCCTTATGTTTCTTCTCGGTTTATTTATAACAAAAGCTTCATTGATATATACTCATAATTTCATGGTGTGACGTGAAGGGGGATTTCAGCATGTCATTGTTGAAATATACTAAAAGACCCCATCCAGAAGGAACCTCTGTTAGCCTTTGTTGCATACAATCTGAAAAAAACTGCTTTAAAAAAGCATCTGAAAATGCACTATTCTAGTTATGAGTGATGGAATTTCAAACGATTGACATGGTAGACTGGTATGTTTTCTCTGAGTAAGTAGCATTTGGACAGTGAATTTCACATCAATTTGCCCCTCAGACATCTGTAGCATCTTGCGCTGGGCAGTCTGAGTTGTCCTGACGTTTGGCGATTCGTCACTAAACAAGTCTGGGCACCATATGTTTGAAATTTGGTTATTGGTGTTTACCTTGTACTTTTGAGAGTTTTAATGGAAAAAAACACTTGCTCATAGTTGGGCCCATTTTTCCATAGACTACTGTTAGAAGTGATTATGGTCTGCTTGTTACTGTCCCAACGCCCCTCAGAAGGGGCCAAAACCGACAGACTCTGGAACCTAGGGTGAATGCAGGTAACAGACCCGGCCCCTACTCTTTTCGATAATCCGTAACTTTTTTAACGTGCTCGATGACTCCACTGACAACAGCGGGGACCAACGCTTTACATGACTCTGCTCCTAACCATGATGCGCCGTGCCCCATTGCATATACCTGCACTTTCTACGCAATGAGTGGGACAGAGAAATTACATATTCACACTACATAAATTGCTGCGTGATTATGCAATTTCCGGCCTTTAGGAACTATTTGAGTCATGACCCAAGAAACACCCGACTCTTGCGGGCTCGAACCAGGGCGCTTGGCGATCTTATACCCGGTGCCCGGCCGGATCAGTGCCTTAAACCGCTCGTAGCCACCTCGCCCTCGGTGCATATAACCTATAGAATGTAAATGCTCAATACTATATGGAGTAGGCACATTTACATTTTTTTATTAACATCAGCTTAATCACAGCACATCAATATTATTTATTATACTGCTACTCTCTTGGGCTATGGGTAAAAGCATTATGATACAGAAACAGTTATGAGATGTTTATTATCAAATGTGTCCTGGATTAAAAAAGAAACGCATACGGAATAAAAAAAATACATACTTAGTTACTCAGTCATAAGGAACTTGACTCTGAATCCTAATAACATCGATCGCCGGGTTCGAGCCACCCCTGGACCGAGTTACAGTAATTCCCCTGACATTGAAATGCTGGTGCTTGTCTTCCTCGACCCCAGGTTATTGGTTGGCTGGTACTTAGAGGTTTGCGAAACTGGTATTGTAGGTCGATTTTAGGGTTCTGTGACAGCACAGAGCTGCATGATCCCTGTATGCTTCCCTGGAAGTTGATAATGGATTAAGGTGTGTTTGTATGGGCCCCTGCATGTGACGCCGTGAAACCTTCAAGTGGGTAAGACCGTGTAGTTTGGGAACACTATAATCACCGCAATTTATTTTTTTTTCAAGATATTTCTGCTGGCATCATTTCATGGCCAAGATTCTTGTTAATAAATGATTTGGTCTGAAAAGCTTGGAATTGTAATTGAACAACCCCTAAGGACTGGAAAAAAACGAGTTATGCACGTTAAGACCGGTAAGACCACGCCACAAGAATACGTGAGCTACCGCACGGTGTATTACCTGTTGTGCAGATCAAACGGGTGAATCATGACAGGCGGAGGGTACACGCATTGCGTCGCATTGCGTCGTATTTTTGAGGGGGTGAGTTTAGAAAAATCCATGTCGCTTTGTTAATAAAGCTCTAAATGTAAAAAATGCCTTGCGTATGTATGTACCACAATATCCTCGGGATGCAAAAAAGTCCGAGAGAAAATGAAGCATATTTAAATGTTAAATGAGACATAAATGGTGTTAAACTTACATGTAAATTCTGCTTATATTTGGTCAAATTGATCCCCTGAAAAATTTACAGGATGCCATGACGTCAGGTTTTTGACAAGTAAGTTCATTCCCCCTACACCAATCAGCGAGAAGCCGATACAGCCCCAAACCTGACATCAAAAACAAAGCAATGCTCATCAACGAATTATGGTCCATGCCTGAGAAGACGTGTAGCGGCACATCTTTTGATTCACACTTGCCGTGATTAATTCACGATTGCTCGCTTAATTAATTTAGTAGTTTATACTCCCAAGTACATCCTACCATGACAGAAACCATTAATTACCGGTGTTCAATACGAGTCTTGCATACATGCCGCTATTCAAAACGTGTTGTACAGTACTCAAAATTAATAAAGAGCACTTTATTCAGATTAAAGAAATATATTCATTAATATTTTGATAAATGCTAATAGGAAATATCATTACAACTTCAATGTATACTTTTGTTTCCAAACAACACCTGTACACTCGGGCCAACACCCTGTTATATTAAGTTTTAGGAGGATGATACAATTTTGTTGATTATTCGATGTAATCAGGTGAAGGTATCAACAATTAAATCTGATACACAGAGGCCTAATTTTGAAATAGTTAATCACTAAGAGACATGTATGCATGTGTAGAGTATAGGCTACTCACCTGTTGATAACATAATAATTTGTAACACAATAGTACACCTTGTATATTTTTGAATTCATCTGACATGCTATTTTGCAAGTTGTTTTATGTATGAGGTTTCATTTTTTTTACTTTCACTCAAAAAGATTATTTAAAATGATAAATTTGTTTAGGTTCTGTTACTTCTTTGTTGTCAATTTATAGACGAAACAGGTTGAATTGCATTTGGAGCACCCTGTATGACAGGAATGTGGTATTAATGTTCATATTGATGAATTAATCATACTTGATTATTGTGCTTCGTTTAAGTGATTCAGGAAGTTTAACAACTGGGAAGGACCGTTGATTACACAGAATGCATATAAATTTTAACAAAATTGATCACCCTGTATATGTATCAGGCAGCACCTATAATACTGTTTAATACACATTTTTTGGAGATATAATGAGTCACTTCCAATACATTAATACAAGTCATATAAAGATCTAATCTCGCACAAATAACAAAGAATATGTACTTATTAAGATTGAATACCGATCAAATTAATTTACATCTCAATAAAATTATGTTGGGAGTTCTTTTTCAACAACTGTTCAAAATGGACTTTCACTTACGCTGTGCATGCATCACCCCACTGTATCCCCGGTACGTATCACCTTCGTCGTTGTCCTCGCCGGGGTATTTCCTCACCGGGAAATTACCCTGGCAGCTCTTCGCATCCCGGTACTTCCCGACTATGAATATCCCATTCTGACTCATCTGCATATTTTGGACTCGGGCTTGTACTTTCCTTATTTTGTGTTGAGAATGAAAGATCGACGAAACTGATTTTTCCGAACCAGTTGTGCGTGCGTTTGTACATGATCACCGACATGATTTATTGGCCTGATTCGTTAATGACGTCACAGGCATAGCGCACAATTGAAGAATTCATTTTGTTTTATAGGGGGGGTCCAGAAAATAATCTTTTCAGGGTAATTGTGACTTACCTTGTAGCAGTTTGGAAATAAACCTTATGTTTATCGTTTTATTTATAAACAAAGCCTTCTATTGCTATATAATCATAATTCATGTGTGTGGACTTTAAAGGGGGGAGTTCAGCAATGCAATTGTGGAAATATACTAAAATGAATCTCCATCCAGAAGAGACCTCTGTTAGACTTTCTTGATGACATCTGAAAAAAACTGCTTTAAAGCATCTGAAAATGCACTAGTTGATTTTAAAGTGATGGAATTTCACGATTGACATGGTAGATGGTATGTTTCTCTGAGTAAGTGGCATGTGGACAGTGAATTTCACAATCAATTTGCCCACTTACTAGACATCTTGAGCATCTTGCGCTGCGGCGGATGTGCTGTGAGGTTTGGCGATTCGTAACTAAAACAAGTCTGGTCCCCATAATGTTGGAAATTTGGTTACTTGGTGATTTTTACACTTGTACTTTTGAGAGTGGTTGAAATGGGAAAAAAAACATTGTCATAGTGCCATTTGTTCCATAGACTACTGTGTATAAGTGAGTAGTGGTGTGTCTGTTACTGTCCAACGCCCCTCAAAGGGGCCAACCGGAGGACTCTGGTACCTAGAGCGGCGGTGAAGGTAACAGACCGGATGATCCCCTACTCTTTTCGATAAGGTCCGTAACTTTGTACGTGCTAGGATTGACGCCACTGACACACGGGACCAACAGCTTTTACATGACTCTCCAACCATGAGGGCCGGGCACACATGCATATACATTCCACATTATACGCAATGGGTGGGAGCAGAGAAATTCATATTCCACTAAAGAAATGCTGCGGGATTATGCAATTTCCGACTTAACAGGAAAATATTTGAGTATGACAAGAAACCCGACTCTTGAGGGGCTCGAACCAGGCAGCTTGGTCGATCTATTACCCTGCCGGCGGATCAGTGCTTAGACCGCTCGGCCACCTCGCCCTCGTGGTGCATATAACCTATAGAATGTTTTAAAATGGCTCAATCTAGAGGGAGTAGAACGATTACATTTTTTTATTAACAGCAGCTTAAGCACAGCAAATTTCAATATTATTTATTAGGCCTACTCTCTTGTGGCATATGGGTTAAATATCCAGTAGGATTACAGAACAAGTTAGGGGAGATGGTTTATTATCAAATGTGTCCTTGGATTAAAAAAGAAAGCAACGGGCTGAAAAAATAATGAAATACTTAGTTAACTCATAGTAAGGAACTTGATTGAATTCCTAATACCGATCGATGCCAGGGTCGAGCCACCATGAGACCGAGTGTACCAGTAAGTCCCCTGGACAGGGAAATTGCTGGTGCTTGTCTTCAGAGACCCAGGGTTATGGGTAGCGGTACTTATAGGTTGCGATGGTTATTGTAGGTCGATTTAGGGTTCTGTGACAGTACAGAGCTGCATCCCTGTATGCTTCCCTGGAAGTTGATAATGGATTAAGGTGTGTTTATGGGCCCCTGCATGTGACCAGTGAAAACCTGTCAAAGTGGGCTAAGACCGTGTAGTTTGGTGAAGCACTATAAATCACCGCAATTTATTTTTTTTTAAATATATTTCTGTGTTCCAAATACAGACATCTGAAAAATATCATTCAGCAGCTATTGTAGATATGACCTCCTTGTAATCACACAGTAAACTCATCAAACAACAAAACTAAGTATTAATAATTACCCCAACAGAGTTGCTTGATATCAAATCTGGAAAACAGTTGCAATGCAATAATAACATGTTTCGTTTGGCACGTGCCCTCATTGCTTCTTGATGTTGACATTTTGGCAGAGGGTGTTTTGAACCAACCCCATAATGCATTGCAATGCGCCTATACTGTAATGTACTAAACACATGTCAGTACTTGGGATAAAAAGGTTCAAGAAGTTTAAGGAGCACAGAACAGTTTACAATCATGATAACAATTCCTTAAGTACTAGCGCTTTGTGAGCTAAAATGAGTGTAAAAGTCAGGGTTTTCATGTGTTGAGAATAGGACTTTTTGTGGAATCACATGACCTTATTTAGGCAAAATTTCCCTAAACTGGGGCATTGTGGGATGGACTCAATATCCTTATGAGATTTTGGTTAGATTTGTTTCATAGGGCGTTTTAAAAACAATTCCATAATTTGCAATGTGGCCTATTACGGTACCGCTACTAAACCCACATGTCAGTAGTTACAGATAAATATTGTCAAAAGTTAAGAACCACAGGACATTTGGGCTAAAATGGAGTATAAAAGTCGGGGTTTTGTATGTATTAAGATAGGATTTGTGGGATAACATGATCCTATTGAGATGAAATTTTCCCAAAAAATGGTGCATTGTGGGATGACTCAATACACCCTCTGGATTTGTTTTAATTAACTGCAAAGTCTTTCAAAGTGGTTTATTGGAAATGGTCCACATCTTGAAAGGATGATTTTCAAAATTAAAAGCGGAGATCCCTGAGTGCTAATTAGATCAGCTAAAAGGAGATATTTTGTCCATCTTTTTGTAAATTTTCCTGGAATTTGGGTATATTAAAAATTGACCTTGAGGTTAATGATCTTTTATTCAAAAGCAATAGAAATATTGTTTTGTGATCTTTCTCCAGAAATTACAAGTATTGCTATGACAAGATGGGATGCTGTTAAAAAAATGTGATGATTAACCAAAATAAGTATTCCAAACCTTTCAGTGATTCTATATTAATGTGACTTTTTAACAATTTTCTAGCAAAATAACATCCACAAGTTCTAATGTAAAAATGCAACATAAAGTGCTGATTTTGAAAAATCATCTGTTTTAAAATTCACTGAATTGAAAGGGGAATTAACTAGTAGTAGTAGTAGTGTAAAAACCAAAGTTGTAAATCCGGTTTTGTCACCGCAACCGGGGGTGGCCGGATTCACCTCACATTCTAAGCAATCGCCTTACTCCATCCTTCACTTCGCACGATTTCAAATGGCATCCCCCATCCTCAAACACAAACCTCCTACCTCCTCCTCACTTGCTCCTCATGTCCTTTTGGTCGGCCCCTCTTCTCAAACACCCAACCTCACTCAAAGCCCTTTTTAAAACTGCCTCTCAATCTTCTCAGCACGTGCCCATACCATCTACACCATTCGCCTCGGGCAAGTCGGTCAGCCGCCTCTCCCAACCAACATCTGATCATGCAATGAAAACTGCAGATAACAATACATTCCCTCTTATACTAGAGACTCAAGCAGAACAAGCACTATCAAAGCTAAAGCAAGTTAAACCAAGTAAAACCAAGCTATAAAATATCCAAGTACTTGAACAAACACTAGAACCACTTGAGGGCACTCAAGTGAAGTAATTAGCTTCAAAGGCTTGTTTTTTAAGTGGTTTTGCTTGTTTCTTTTGTTTGATTTGCTTTGGACTGTTATAGCTTGGTTCTGGTTTGAATTTAGCTTGTCTTGGAATGAGTTTTATTGTTAGTTAATGTTATCCCCTTCACCAGAGGATTACAGGAAAACGAACATTTTTTCAAAACCAAGCATTTTATGTTAGCAGTGTAACAATTTCATAACATTGTGTGGTGTGAGTGTACTGAGAACTATTGTGCACGTGCAACTATCCAAAAATGGAATAAAAGCCCACTATGTCTGAGTTTTCATTAGAGGGACAAGCAGCGATTGCTGATCAGAAACACCGAAAAATCATCAAAAATTAGTATTTTGTATTTTGTTACTGGCATAGATGTGCTACATAACTGAAAAAGGTTGGCTTGAAATCCATGTATTAAGACAAGGCAGTATTTTCTATCTGATTCTGTAATTTCTATACGTGGATATCAAAATTCCGACTTAGATCATTAGACAATTCAATGTGGAATATCCAGATTATAAGCGTAATATTGTGCAACATGACCTGTACAGTTTGACCTCAAACACAAATATTATTGATCTTTGTTTATTCTGTACTGGTGTAAACCACAATCAGCTGTTTAGTGTAGATTTTGAGTCGTCATCGCTGTATGTCTAAGTTTGTCTATTTGTGGGAGACGGTATGACAAATTTCCTCAAATACTTCATTTTTTTCACTATTGGTGTTTTTGTTCCTACATTAAAGACAGTATCAGTGATTCACCCGAAAGAGTCAAAATAATTGAAATTTGCAGAAATAGCTTAAATGTGAAGGATAAATCTGTAGAATCATCATAAGATTTTTTTTCCAACTAAAAAAATGACAGAAAAGGAAGAAATCAGTAGTTTTCAAAGATATGAACCTCCATTCAATTACGTGCTGTAGTAAGTGTCCGTTCGGACAATAATGACTTAAACATCTGATTTTGTTCTTATTAGGCTGCGTTTGGTCAAAAAATCTGATTTTGGGTGATTTTTTTTTATTTTCTGATATGTCAAATCACTGATAGTGCCTTTAACTATGTTATATGGAATTGTACATAGTTATCTTTGATTTATAAGCTAAAAAATGCATTTTTTATTCTCTTGCGTTATCGCTGCTTATCCCTTTAAGTGTGCTTAGCATGATATCTTATGATACTGATAGTAACCAACATGCCAAATCTCAAATTCAAAATAAATTAAGGGGGCTTCTTGAATAAGATCTCTCACAGAAATCAAATTTGCTCATGACTCATTCACATAGAGGTTTAGTCGTGACCACGACTGGTCATAGCCCATCACATTTGCATGTTAATAAAGATCCATAATGATAAACTACTTCTCAGAATTTGCTGGGCCTTTGCAAAAATAGTGCCAGCATTTTTGTTAACCCTATAACACCCACTAAAGCTACTTTACTTCACAAACATTAAGTCAGGGCTAAAACATCACTACACTTTTGTGTGGTTAAGACAAAGATCACCAACAAGCAGATTGCAGGCATTTGCTTTGACCATGCTTTCCATTTAATCCTCATTTTATTCATTTACCCAACTAGAACTCTGAGAAACCACTACCCATGCAATATATATTCGGCAAGTAACCGCTACTTCCACATTGATCAAATAAGGTATATAATTGGTCAATATGAATTCACTCAGTGCACCTAAAGGAGAAACAAACCCTGGCACTGGACTTCCGGTCATTTAAAAGCACCCGAGGCAGAGCTGAATTGGCAAATTTGGAAAGAGGGGAAAAATCAATCAATTTGGCAATCATCTTGGAAAGATGTGGCTTTTTGGTTGAAGTTTGTGGAGAAAAATAGAAAGACTAGAAACTGAAAACAAGCTAATGTAAACTATGCTCAGTGGCAAATCACGGAAGTGTTAAAAAAGGCTGTGTGTGTGCACACTGCGGTCAAACAAAGGTTGTGTGTGTGTGCACTGCGGTTGACAGATAATGTTGGCAAAAGCAATCATTTAGCATGTACAGTTCATCTTCAGTGTTGCCAACATAGCACTTTACCAGGCCAATTGGTGGGTGCCGCGGGTAGCGGTGATTTTTTTTGTCCCATAGAAACCAACGGTTAAAGGGGCATTTCGTGATCCACAGCCTCGTCCCCGACTTGCATTAAAAAAAATTAGATTTTTATATCATCTGAACTGTTGTCCCAAGTATAGTATGTGTGCCTAATTTTACGTGCAAATTCGATCTATTCTGGAAGAAATTGTGATTTTGTAATTTCTGTCCATAAACGGACAGAAATTACAACAGAGTGGCCTATGGGGTATGCGTAATACAAATATTTGCTAATACTGGTAACATCAAAACACACTGTCGGAATCAACTGAAAATTTGGAAATAACCTTTTCTCTGGGATATCTAATAGTAGGGTTATAAACGCGCGAGAATCCCATTCTAGAAGTTTGGGGAAGGTTGAAGATGTTGTGAAGATGTTTGACCTTAGTTAAACAGGTACAGCCTGATAAGGTTCAAGTCATCCTGGGGGTAACGTTACCCAGTGCTCTTATTCTGTTGAAAACCTAGGGGGTACGCGTTAAGCCGAATACATATATGCTAATAACTCAAAGCACTTCGGAATCAACTTGAAATTTGGACATAACTTTCTCTGGATATCTAATAGTAGGGTTATAAACGAGAATCCCATTCTAGAGTTTGGGGAAGAAGGGTTGAAGATGTTTTCTATAGTTTTAAGGGTGCTGAATCAGAATTTGTGCCAACCTCTGGGAAATGTGGGGAACTTGTAAAATAAGGGGGTAAAAATTAGTTACAGGGTAATTTGAAGTCAAGTCAATGTTTTTTGGTTAATGCTAACACCAAAAGTCCAGAGTAACCCCCCCCCCTTCTGGAGTTACATGTAACAAATGTTTTTGATTTTGGTTTAGGGTTAGGTGTTTGTTAGTGTAGGCATTAATAAAAAAAATTTGTTTTCCTGTAGAATTTAAAGGAGGAAATATGGAACTCTTTGTCTAATATAAAACAAAAATCTTAAAGAGGGAGACCCGATTGAAGTATATACAATTTTTCATCCTGATAGAAGGCCTTCACCACAAAACCCCATCTGTAAAGTGTCGCGCCGATATTTCACCCGTTTTGAAGTGAAAGCTAAAACATGATTTTTAATCGCCATAGAGTAATGTGTAAAAATCAATATTGGTCGACCAAAACTGGGGCATAACCATCCAAAACAAATATCATTTAGCTCTAAAGGGGGATTCACAGGGTAAATGAGAAAAGATAGTAGTTCCTGATACCAAAATTTGACCAATTCCAGTAAAATCTGAGGCCTCACCCATTTACGTGTCGTCTTGGAACACAGCGCCGCCCATTGGTGAATCACGGTCAGAAAGTAATTTGCGCCACCGCGACCTTGGCAAACTTCACTGATGCTAGGGAGTCCACAAGTTTTTGACGTAAACATGCCAAGTGGCTGAACAACACAACAATGGTAACTATTCGAACCCGGTCAGATAGCGTTGATTCGGATTTGGACACTGGAGATTGGCGCCAAATACTTGGCCATCGTTACCGATTTACGCACAAAAATTCCTAACTAAAATTGTCTAGTTAAGGGACTAGTTTATAAAAGGTTATTTTTTTTTTTTAAAAAAAGACGAAAAAACATGAAAAATACGATCATACAAGCATTTCTTACCTATCAGCGCTCATTATCGATTGCTGTCTGTCAAGTCATGCCACCTACAGGCACTCAAAATAACTAGTGAGGAAGGGGGCTTTTGTGAGGAACCGTTTCAACATCAGATCGACAACCTGAATCGTCGATTTCGCGAGACCGGTACAGGAACCCGGTGTTTTTCATTCCTTGTAAAGCCTTTAAACACAGCGTTTGGCTGGGGGGAGTCCCATTAAATAGCGCATGTCTAAGAATAGCCGCCCAATTAGCGATGCGGGTACGGAATCGGCGGCGCTTTTGTGTCCGAGTAGTACAGATGCATGAGAGCGTAAATGGTGCTGCCTGGGGACGGAGGCTATTAGCAATCGGACCAGGACCTTTAAGTGGTGGTTTTGTACAATTTTTTAGGCAAACGCAGTAAAAAAATCTACCTTAGTACTAGTTTGCTTTCCATGACATCAGTCGTAATCACTGTCCACCTCACTAAAGACATTAAGCAAGGGCAAGCAGTGTGCTTTCAAATCTGTGCCAAAATTGTACCACATGGTAAGTGGATTAACACTGTAGTGTCATTGTACAAAACTGCACTAGTAGATTTTTTTACTGGTTTTGTATAGAAATTGTACAAACCCAATTCAGAATGTTTACAAATATCAGAAAGAAAACTAGATAAGAAATATATTTTACTAGTCTAAAAACTGTCATGACAAAAAAATTCTGTTAAAAGGAGCCTCCTTCAAGACAGTGCATAAACAGTGCTTTTGAAATTAATCGGCTTAGATCCCATGTCTAGAGCACAATTAATTAAAGAGGACATAGAGGACAGTTCAGAAAGAAGCACCCCAATTGTTTTTGACTGACCCTTGTTTTTTGCATAGTTGGAATTGACTTACACATCTGAAGTGCATGAGCCAAATATGCAGGGGGTCTTTATGTAAGAAATGGTGATTAGCATGTTCGGTGCAAGACTGATGAATTCAAGCATGGTCTTCTATAGGGCCAAGTTAACGATAGCAGGCAAGTTCAAAACAAGGTTGCATTTTTCTTTTCGTAATAGTTGTCCAATACACCTTCAAAAATGTTATCAGTAGGGGGTCTTACAACGATAAGTGACAATTGAGGAGAAATTTGTATCCTCACAAAAATCTACTCCTGTCACTGAAGTGGCCCAGTGGTGACTAACACAATCAGGTTCACCAGACATATAGGTTAGGAACCCCATAATTCTCAATCACTTCAACTCTATTTATGAAAGTTCTTGCTGACATTTTAACCAAAGTGCGTTGAAATTGGGAAAAAGTCTGAGAATGCTGGTGAGTAATGATATTTCACAATTTAGCTAGGCCAAAAAAAAAATATGGTTTGTCTCAAAGCTGACACACCCGTTTGTAAATTTCGAGGGTAACTTCAAAACAGTAGCGGAATTTTTTTTATTATTTTTTCCCCCCAAAAATTGTTGAACTCCGATTTTTGTTGAAAACTAAAACACCTGAATCAAGCGATCTGCACCTCTCTGCATTGACTGATTCAAGCCTGTCCACTAGTACGATTCGCCTTATTTTTCGGTTTCAAGTCCTAAGTGCTAAAAAATGTACATTATGATTTTCTGAAGATCTCGGTCGGCTTTTAAAAAACACGAAAAGTTCTGAAATTTTTGCATAAAAAATTAAAAAAAAAAAAAAAAAATGGCCAGAAACTTCACAATTTGGAAGCAATGATCCAAGTGATTAAACCCCCGACTTATATTCCCGACAACTTTCACTGATACCATCATTGTTTTATGCTGTTTCCAATTGTAGTCCTATTATTTGGCATCAAGCACCATTTTTTTATTGTGTAGAGACTGTTTTGTGATTCGGTGATCGAGGAGTATTTTCAACAACACGGCAGGGTGAAAAGTGTAAATCTCCCGGTTAAATGTCATATTATTTAGTCTTTATTTTAATATTTTTTCTACACTTTTCATATTTAACTCCTTCCTGAATTGAATTGTAGGACCTTTCAATTTTATACATCATCACTTTTTTTGGTATTCTTATCTTACTGTAGTTGATTGAAAAACATTAACTGCCCAGTTAATGAAGATTTGACGTCATCAAAATGCATAAGAAAATGCAAACTTATATTATTTTTACTGCTCAATAATAATATTTTTGTCTCCCCTTAAGGACAGTGTCACCCCTGGTGCTTTTGTTTACACGAATTTCTGATTTTTTGCACCATTTTAAACACAAACTGTGTTCTCTAGTTACCAACAACGGTTATCCACTCAGCTGTAGTTTTTGCCGATTTAAACACTAGTCCTTTAAAACCGCTTGGTCTCAACGGCGGGACATTTAAAAGCACATTTTCACGCCTTCAGGCGCAAGGGCCCCATCGCTTCGCGCGGTGAATTTTTTGCTGTCGTAATAAAGCGTCCGCGTGTTTTAATGTACTTTGCGCGAACGCATCTTGGAAAAACGAAAATAATATTTTGAAAATGTAAACAAAGCGCTAATTTAGACCATATGAAATTTCAATTTCTCTAATTTCTGAGTTATAGACAATCATGTTGATTCAATAGGGCATAAAGATGTATTTTCATCACTTGCACAACATACTCAATTTTTGAAGTTCACAGATAAAGTTTTTTGAGAAAGAGACAGCTTGAAATGGCGTGAAAGTCACTTTTTACTAAAACACGGATTTTCTCAATGTTCAATTTTCCAAATGTGGCAAATTTTCAGACAGTCACTCCAAAAATACGAGTAAAGGTAAGGTGTACCTTTCCTAAGATAGCAATCGATCTTCTCCAGGGACGGTTTTCTCAATTTTGCATTTTTCATTTCTCCACTAAAGATCATTCTCCATTATATATCTCAATTTCGGAAAGAAAAGTAAAAATATTAAAAAAACATTTTTGACATTTTCCTTAAATTTCGAAAAGTAAGCTCTAGTTTAAAATGAAAAAACCTCCTAGACAAAGTTGTCGTGTTTCTAAAATAACATAAGCAATCATGAAAATTCAATTGTTTTTGTTATGCTGTCTGACAATATTGGGGCAAAATTGTGTTATTTTAGTATTTTTCTCAAAATACGGAAAGTTGTACATTAATCTGTTACACATCGGGTTCATCGTCCAATTTTCTTTCTAAAATAATCACATCTTTGGCAAAGTTTCCAAACCAAACATAATACTCGTAACTCAGGTTCACCTGCCCTTAAGTAAACTACTGCAAAGGTATAGCCTATAGAATAGATCCCGGCCTCTGATCACTCCTAGGTGACCACCTAACTGCCCAGAAATGGAGCTTTGTTGAGGTTTGGAGCCAACAGTCCACTTAGCTTCAGTGCCTTCCATTCATGCAGACTGGCTTCTGGACTTTTTTTATCTCCCCTTATACGTAAAATACTGAACGGACAATTAGCCTTGCCTCTGTCACTGCTAGGATACCTAACTGCTGGAGCTTTGCTGAGGTTTGGGTCAGTCACTTATTCCGTATGTGTGTTTTGAACAGAAGAACTTTGATATTTTATGGTGAGCGTATAGAGTTCGGAATTAAAAAAAATAAAAAAAATGCGCGTACCGCATTAGTTTTCAAGCCACTCAGCAGCTTTGAGACAAACTCTTATATTTTTTTTGGCCTACCACAATTCACCCTAACCCGGACGGGTCGTGTTGCCGACCGAACGGCCCAATGCAACGCAAGGGCAACTATTTTTTGTTTAACGGCCCAGATGCAACGGAGACCCAAAGTTTGCGTTTCATTGCATCTCGGCCGTTTTCCCTGCACAGGAATAATTAGCGTAAAGTCAAACGGCCCGATGCAACGAAAAACATCGCGTCATTTTCCCGGAATACGTGCCCAGATCAACGAAAAACATCGCGTCATTTTCCCGAATAACGGCCCAGATGCAACGAAAAACATCGCGTCTTTTCCGGGAAATACTTCTCGATGCAACGAGGACATCGCGTGCGAAGCATGATGGAACAGGGATAATAACTAACTAAATAAATAAATAAATAATAAATGGAAATACTGGACTGCGTACTTTCACCTGATTTTTGCATGAAATTGACATATAGTTCGCCAGTCGTGAGTGGCGCTATTCGCTACGTCATAGTCGTGCGTGACGCTATTACGCTACGTCATGCTCCGGTTACGTCATGAAGTGTTATGCATAATTTAAAGTTCTTATCCAAAATGGTGGCGCTATCAACCACAGAAATCAAAATTGCTATTGGCCTTTGGACACAGTGTCACCCGCCTGAATAAAAAGCATTGCGCCTTTCGGCGGCACACCATCCGAACTGCGTGAAAAGCATCGCATCATTTCCCGGAATTACTGTCCAGGTGGCAAAGAGGAACATCGTGTCATTTTGCCGGGAAAACTGCCCAAGATGCAACGAAGGACATCGCGTCATTTTCGTAAGACGGCCCAGATGCACGAGGAACTCTCGCGTCATTTTCCGGTAGAACGGCCCAGATGCAATGAGTCCAATGAGAGTCATTTGCGCGACAAAAAATAGTTGTTTACGGCTGAGATGCAACAATAAACATTTTCCCGACCGGTACCACGTTTTCGTTGCTCTCATTGCATCTCGGCCGCGTTAGGGTTAATGAAGTGGATGCTCAGACTGCAAGGTAATTAAGAAATGAAAATAAGAATCTAACTTTCTGATATAAAACCACACAAATTAAGGTGGGGTTCTAAGAGCAGTTCTTTCACAAGATCCAAACGTAATTGGATGGGCATTCCAATATACAGAGAATGCATAGCGATTGGTAAATCTTGATGTCCATGTTAATCCCCGAGAATAGATATGCTAAATCAGGTTATTTCCATACCAGGTCCCCTGCCACCTTCTCCTGACCACTATAAATCACCCTCTTTACCGCTTTATTCGTAAAGATTGTTTGAAATTTATAGTGGGTTAAGGAAATCCCCCCTTACAACACCCTCACCTTAGTTTATATGCAATCTGAGAACAAATGTTTAACTTGAGTTACATGTTGTCCAGCACACAAACTTAAACACGGCAACATGCCCAGTGAGCTAAAAAAAACCTGAACGACAACAGTGCATTAGTGAGTCGCGGATTCACCTTGAAATCTCAGAACTCTGTTGTTCCTCATCTTTTTAAAATCGGCACTGTTTCCTCTCCTAATTCGCATGAACGCTAATACAATAAGATTACAAGGCTGACATTGACTAGTTACAATATGCATCCCCCGGGCAAAAGTGGTCCAAACTTTATATGGTAGACAAGAACTGTGACTGGTGGGGCTTGTTTGAAAGGGACGCCTGGGCAGTGGCAGCCTAATGTATACCGGTGGGTTTTTTTTGGAACTTGCGATAAAAACCAATATAATACTTGTTTGTGCATGCCATTTTAAAAGTAGTGCATGCTATATCTTGATATGCTTCAGTCTCTCAAGTATTGAAATCATTGTTTACTGTAAAACTAAGTTTGCGAGTAATTTATTGATGCAAATTTCTGTACAAAGCTTTTCTCACTGCTGTATGCATTAAAGTTTTCTCATTTAGTATGAAAAACCAAAATAAAACCAAAAATATCAACATGGACACAGTTTGACCACTGATTTTGGATTATTTCTTCCTCTAACTACACCGTGTAAATGTTACGAAATTTCCTGTGGGCAAATATGATTTTCCTTCCGAATCTAGTTTTCACGTCTTTCTATGGAGATGTTCTTTATAGGGCACGATAACATACAAAGCATGGTAAGATCCCACAATGGATTTTTCTAATTTTTGCAGAAGTAATGCTCTTGCGGCCCCTCTACATCAGATGTCAAATTGTGTTGCCAGTGCTTAAATTTTTTTCTAAAAATAGACAATTTGCAGGGGGCAAACAGCTGTGATCTTTGAACAATAATTGTTGCAAATTTTCTTATCAAAATCTGATTAGGACAATTGTGAATTGGTCAAATTTTAATAACTGCCAACATAAGGTTTCTTTTCCATTCCACAAATTTTCAATATAAAAATGGTTTTACAGGTTATTTTTCCATAGGCATATTTAGGCAGGCAGCTTAGGCCACTAAACCAGACACCACCCACATAGGTAACTTGTGCATCGTTTTGCTTTAGCACCGTTTTCTAATAATGCACTTTGTGAATCTCTTACCTGGTTCATACTTACGACCTTTAGATTTCAGGTTTTATGCGATTTATATTGCCTTAACTTCATTTTTAGCAGATGTATCTTGCCGAACTTACACATCTTCAAAAGTATCGGGATGCTGTTAAGTAGGCATCATGCCACTTATACCATCTGCTAAACCTGAAATCTAAAGTCGTAACTGCTTCCTGTGTTTTCTGCTTGTGAAAAATATACCAAACCACAAGTCATACTGGAACTTAATTTTGAGAGATGTTTATTTTCACTTATCTCATGAATGGACCTCAGCCATCAAAATTAATGGTTTGAAAAAGTTATTTACCACGATCCCTATATATAACTCCAAATATGCAAAATCGCTATGGCAAAAAAACTATTTGTTTGATCATTCACAAAAAAAACCACAAAATAGCTATTCTTATCGCGCCATTGAAAATTGTCCATCTGAAATAAGCCAAATCAGCAAATTAAAAAATTAGAAGTTCATGATTCAAGTCTTGATCGCAGCCAAAAACAGTCAGTACATGGTCACACTTCCCTGCCCAAACTAACACTTTCAAACAAACGTCAATCTCAAAGCTTTTAGCACCCTGAAGAGATGTGCTTTTAAGATTGAAATCCCCCATGTCTATACCCGAGTCCTCGCAATTAACTTCCCATCCATACATGTACCCCGTAAGTCAAGTATTACATGCCTGGGGTATCGATTGAACAAATTCACAGGAGCACACTTGAAGAAAAGGATGGTTAGGATCCAGTTAGAAATTACATACATTTAAAAGTGATCTTCTCAAAATGATATTTTTCTATATACACTATTCCCTACAGTTTCAACAATTCACTTAAAAAAAATTTTCTTTGTAGTCTAACTACCCAATGGGATATAACGTGAAGCTTTGCCCACAACCTTTCAGCATTTAAGCCAACAAAGTACCCAACATTTGAATTTTTAATATTGAAGACAAATGCCTATTTTGACATAAGATACATACTACATATCACACCGATGAAGCCTGCCTGGTTTAGGTATCGCTTCACAGGCAAATTTGTTGTTATGGAAGAGTTTGGGGAGAGGCATATTTTCGTTTGGCGATTGCAACAAGGCTGTAAGTGCAATAGCTTGCCATTATCAGAATTCCCAACAACACACGAACATGCCAGTCTTTGGTCATGGCTCTTGAATGGTTCTTCAGGCAACACATTGCCTGAGAACCATTTTCAAGAGCCCCTGACTCGATGCAAGGAACTTTAGTTCTCCTAATACATGGCCGCACGCATGTATCACATGGCAGCTTATTGTACTTAGGACCTTGTTGCACTCACTTCTGTAAGGGTGGTGTTTGAGAAGTCATTCACATGCATGCCATCCATCCTGCCTCCAATTCGCGCAGAGATCACCCATTTGTTTATTACCTACAGCAAATCTTTCACTTCTCAGAACTCTATGGTACCACAAAGCTCTGTGGAACCCACGGGGTAACTGGCCTATGCCACGCAGAAAAAAAAAAAAAAAAAACACCACACTGTGCCACGGTGTAATGACCTAGAATTAATGGTACATAGATGGGCCACATAAATAGATTCTTGTTAGTCATTACTCTTGGGTGCGTGTTATGACTCTCCTGAATAGCAGTGTGTGAGATCCATGGAAATATTTATATAACATCAAAAAGCATTGACTTGGATGACAATCATGATGATCTTAGATGCGCAAACATATTTTGGCATGTTACTCAGATATGAAATATGTACCCTAATTTCATTTGTTTATTTAAAAATGAGATCAAACTTAGCTGATGTGGCCAATTATAGAATACCCTGCACATGCCATTTAAGGAAATTAATATCCCATCACTTCAAATTTTAATATTTGAAGACAAGATGCACCATTTGACACGACTAAACATACTATATTTCAACACCAATGACACTGCTTGGCAAGGTATCGGCTTCACAGGGACATTGTTGTTACAGCAGGTATGGGGAGAGCGTATTTTGTTGTGAGTGCAAGTAGGTGGTAAGTGCAATAGCTGCCATTTATCAGAATTCCCAACCAACACCCACTCAATATGCCCAGTCGTTGGTCAGTGGCTCATGAATGTTTTTTCAGGCGACTGTTTCACCTGGAACCAATATCAGAGCACTGGCTCAAGACAGATTAAGTTGAGTTATCCTAATACATGACAGCACGCAGCTGTATCATATTGCAGCTATTGCACTTACAACTTGTTGGACTCAAATAATGATTTGACTTCCGTAAGTGGTGGTGTTTGATAAGTCATTCACATGCATGCCAATTCCTCCTACTGCCAATTCCGCAGAGAGCACCCATTTGGTTATAACCTGCGTGAATCTTTCACTTCTCAAGAACTCTATGGGCACACAAAAGCTCTGTGGAACCCTGCGGGGTACCTGGGCCTATGCCACGCACACCACACTGTGCATGGTGTACTGACCTAGAAATCTAAATGGTACATGGTATGGGCCACATAAATAGATTCTTGTTAAGTTCATTACTCATTGGGTGCTGTTTCAACTCTCCCGATATCAGTGTGTTGATATCCACGGATTTTAAGATCACATCAAAAAGCATTGACTTGGATGACAATCATGATGATGAATCTTAGATGCCTTCAAACATATTTTGCATGTTAAGCTCTAGCTATGATAAATGTGTACCCTAGATTTGTTTATTTAAATTGAGATTCACATCATCTGTGCTGTGTGATGCATTAATCTGATGTGGCAAGATATAGAATACCTTGCACACATGAGAAAGTGGATCATGATTTAAGCGTTTGGGCTACGATTACAATTGATAAAGAGTTCAGATCTACATTTGAGGCACATGTGGTCCCCGTGGATACCACGCCCGACCATTACCCAAAGGCCTGGGTTCGAGACCCGCTGAAGCCAATGTTTGTGCACTTGGGCAAGGTACTTTACCTTCGCTTGCCTCTCTCACAACCAGGTGCAAAATGGGGAGCTGTAGGATATTGTACATTAGCGCCACCCAAAGGTATGAGTATGCCGTGGCAGTTGGTAGGCAGCTGACACATTCCTAGTGGCAGCGATAAATGTGAAGTGCTTTGAACATGTGAAAGGCGCTATATAAATGTCGACATTTAAAAAAATTTTTATATCTAGCATAGATCCTAAAAATTTACAGCTATCTACGGTGCAGGGTTATTCTATACTTGCTCCGCTAATGACATGAAATGCGTCAACTGCACACTAGTACTACTTGCCTCCGCTACCGGTGGGTGACTGGGATTATAAAATTATAGCTTTCATCATCTTTGTAGACTGATAATGTACGGTAGAAGAAACTTACTACTTTCTATCTACATTACTAATAGGAAAGACTAACTACACGATGGAAAAATACAGAGTATACATGGGTGATATCTGTGACAAGTCATTACAAAGTTAAACATACGATGGAAATTGTATGTTGGTATAGTGAGATGTGAATGACCTTTTAATTTTATTCTTAACCCCCTAAGCACTCCCAACCTTTCATGGCGGTACAGGTATATGCGGTGGTCAAGACCCCCAGTTTGCACCTCTTCTGCAGTTCTTTAGACCCCCAGTTCAAGTATGTTTCAGTTCTTAAGACCCCTATTTAGCCACAAAACTCCAAAATTTTAATAACAATACCTCAACCTCATATGGGTACTGTAAAAACATTCCACAGGCAATTTTTTTTTTGCCAATCTTGCAAAAAGAACCATCACAAATCTATTTGTTTACAAGAATCTTGTGTGAAAGATTGCTTTAACTGTGAATATTTATTATTAGGTGTCCAATTTCTTTCCCTTTAATTATTTTTGATACATCGCAATTAATCCTCATTGCATCGTAAGATGGTTATCGTTGTGGCCATCTTCAGCAACACCATCGCAACAATTGCCATTGTACCAAACGATATCATCAAAGGAACCCAACTTGCTCATCATTGGTCTTGCTGCACTGAAAATGGGCAGAGGGTATATTGAGTCCCTCACCACAATGCACCAGTTTTGGGAAAATTCACATCAATAGGGCATGTGATCCCACCAAAATCCTATTCAACACATAAAAAACCCATGACTTTTACAGGTAGACGTTTTCATATAGAGTCCCAATTGATGCAAATGAGTTATTGCCCTTCATTCTGTCAAGCACTACTGACACAAGGTTCATACAGCGCATGACGGAAATCAATTGTAATAACCCCCCCCCCCCCCCAGCGGTAATACCTCATTTGCATCAATGGGACTTCTATATGAAAAATCTACCCTTTCACATCATTTTAGTCCACAAAGCATAAGTACTAGGCTTTTTTGCATGATCATTAAAGGCACTATCAGTGATTTGAAAAAAATATTTTAAATTTGCAGGAATAGCTTTCCAAAGTGAAGGTTAAGTATGTAGGAATTTATCAGAAGTTACCTTTTCCAGCTGAAGAATTGCAGAAAGGAAGAAAACGGCCAGTGTTCCAAGATACCGATTTCCATTCAATTACGTGTTGTAGTAAGTGTCCGACGGACAATAATGACTAAAATCTCGATTCTGTCCTTATAGGTTGCTTTCTGCGTCTTATCATTTGCAGGGTATGTTAGAATACAATGTACTGTTACATACTTGCGAATATCTGATTTTGATGATTTTTTCGATTTGCTGATTTAGACAAATCACTGATAGCTGTCTTTAAGTTGTCTTGTGGTCTTTAAATTTTGGAACACTTTTTCCCCAAAGTACTGACATGTGTTTATGTTACAGTAAGTATAGGCACATTGCAATGCATTATGGAGGGTTCAAAAAACACCCTCTGAGTATTGCCCATCACCTGTGAAAATTTCTGGCTGCAAATTAAAGTGTGTTACTGTAATCAAATACCATAAACCCATAATGCTTTACCAGTTGTTTTCCCCGATATTTCCCAGTTTCTTTCATTTTTTGTAGCTAGAGGCTACAGACTTTGTGACCCAAATTCTGTATTTTTTCATGTCACTGCCCTCATTTTTAGATTGGAAATACTAAAGTCCCCAATTGATTCTCCCATCAGGAAAATTGAAGATACCCAAGTCTGATGGTAGTCAATGTAAAAAAACCCCACCTACCTTATCCATAAAATTCCTGGTATCCCTCAGTTCCTGCTCCAGGTCTTTCCGGACCGATTTTAGTTTGTTGATTTCAACATCTTGCACTCGTACTTGTTCATCCTGGAAAGCCCGCTTTTCCTAAAGAAGAGAAATTTGGAAAAAAGAACAGAATTATCAATGTTTAATTGTTTTTTTTTTTTAATAATTTTTTTAATTTTTTTAAAAACTAAGCCTTTACCCACGACAAATTGCAAAAAAAAGTTCTAATATTGTTCTTAGAAACAGTCATAGAAAAACATATCAAAGGGCACCAATGGTAGGAATTCGGGAGCAAGCAAAGAGAGGGGGAGCAATGCTTATGTTAGGGTCAAAATTTCAAAGTGATTAATTTAGTTAATTTGTACACCAACATGTTTGCAAGGTTCTAGGGATTAAAATCAAGTACAGTTTGCCTTATACAAACAGACAATAGTTCAAGGTCATCCCAAGATTATTTTAATCAGCATAACATGACAAGCACATTGGTGAACATATTAATACAATTAGAACACTATTTTTTAACCCTGTATAAAGCTGTTTTTGAATATTCCCCTCTTTTTTCCAGTTGGTGACTTTTAATGTGTTATTATACGACTCTTTCCATGCATATCGACACAAAAATTACGATCTTTCGCAATTATGTTATGTACTTATTCCTCGACTTGTTTATCCTTAAGATCACCCCTGCCCAAACAAGCATACCCCCTGTGAAAATTTACACTAAAATTGCTTAATAGGCCATGACCCAATTGCAAATAGCCTCATCCCCAGAACCCCAGATTTTACTAGAAGTGGTCAAAATTTTGGTATCTGAAGAAAGCTAATATTTTTCTCATTTTTCCCAAATGAATAAGGCGATAGTCTTATTTACGGAACTGTGAATTTTGTATTAAATGGGGACAATTAGATCAGCACAGTGGCCTAGGTGAAACTGAACTATACAAAAATATTCATGAAAATTAAAACAGTGTTAGAATTAACAATTTTTTTTAGGTTTATTTGGTGGTCTTCTGACAGAAAGCAATGAGAGCAACGTGTGGTGTGAAGTTGATGGATCGGAAGAAGACTGACGGCTGGATGCAGATGTTGGGTTGGAAGAAGTGGTGGACCGGTTGGCTAAGGCGAGTGATGTACGTTGGTATGGGCACAACTGAGAAGGATGACGAGCATGTTTAAAGGGCTTTTGAGTTTGAGGTGGGCGGTTTGAGGAGGAGGGGAAGACCAAAGAGGACATGGACGAAGCAAGTGGAAGAGGAGAGTAGGAGGGTTGGGTTGAGGATGGAGGATGCATTGAATTGGGCTTATTAGTGGAAGGAGGGAGTAAGGGCGATTGCTATGAGTGTGAGGTAAATCCGGTCACCCCCGTTTTATGGGGACAAAACCGGATTTAAAACTTTGGATTTACTACTACTACATATTTGGTGGTCTTATGTAGAACAGGAGAGGTATAAACACCTCAGGATCTCTGAACGTCCATTTAAAGCTGGGAATGGTTCACCTACCAGAATATCATTGACCTCCTTCTGCAGAGTGTCCATGCGATAAGAAAACGTAGCAGCTTGTTCTTTGAGGGCGTCATTCTCTTTCACCAGTTGCTCGTTCCTGACGAGGAGCTGTGAGGTACCGTTTTTTGCACCGCCCATTTCCAGTTCCAATTTTTTGCACTTTGTTTTCCATCTGTAACAACATTTGGCGAAGCAGTTATCATGGTGTTAAAGTGACAATTTTTCACACTGCATTAAATTTCACACTTTTTTGTGCATAAATGCATATTTACTGTATAGTTTTTTAACAAACACCCTTTCGGCATGAAATTTTTCAAAAAAGGGACCATTAATTTCAAATCATTTGTTCAGTTGTATTTGCTTTGCAAACTATTGCCAGCACTGTCTGGATACCCTAGTGCTCCCACACGAAAAGATGTCTGAACAAGTTCAGCAACATCAAACAATGGCGGCATCCACAGTTGTACAAAAATAGCACACCTACCTGCTAAAATCTGAGACTAATATACCTAACAGAGATCGGAAGCAAAGCTGTAGTCCATTGTTAACAGCTCGAGCGTATCGAACTGGGTCTGTTTCGGTTTTCAATGACTTGGCCGCACGGTGGCGCTGTGAGCACCTATAGTTTCTTTGAGCAAGGTATCCTGCAAATCAGGCACTTTTACCCAATTTTGTGCTTCAATTCATGACCTAACATGAATATTATTATTAGGACCGGCTCACATTAACACTTTATGGGTTTGGCCATGTCATCAATAACTTCATTCTCTTAAGACATAAATTCAAATAAAATGTCCAATTAGATCCTATTCTGTTAAAAAATATGAGTTTGAGAAATAACTGGTCCAAATTTGTTTCAATTCTTGTGATATTGAAAGCGAAAATACACATTTTAATTAAATCAGTATATTTTGAAGATATCCAAGAATGTCATTAATACATTGAAATTTGAGCAAATTCTACCTATAGTCGACAATTGAGTGTACAAAAGTGGGGTCATTGTAAGTCATTCCATGTCTTATATGCAAAAGTCATTGAGTATTAAACTGTTCCAGCGTTTGGACAAATAACCCTCACGTGTGGCCGCATCCGTTTCAAAATAGCCCTCAAAATTCAATCTTGGGGTTATGTACTTGAAATGTATGGAATAACGAGTACGGCTTCTCGATCAGTCGAGGGAATCGCTGAATTAACACAATAATACCATACATACGCTGCACGCTGCAAACAATCCATTAGTTTTACTACTTGCCTTCGATTGTTAGTATATTCGTCTCGGCTAAAATGAGCTATTTAACACATTTTTAAGATGGACAGGATGTTATTTCACAAAAATACTTCACTTGACATAGGTAATTCACACTTTTGACAACAATACTGCATGAGTTTGTCCACATATTAGTCATTTCAGGACGGCACATCTCCATCTTCAACCAATTTTTGGCAATCGGTATGTATCATGTAATACTTGGCCATTATGGCTTATTTTTTTGGTATTTTTTGGAACATTTGCTTGAAAAATAGGGGGCATTATTAGAGTGGGCATTTATAATGAAAATCGGTATATGTGCACTAATATTTTATTTACTTCTAACCTAGACAGAAAGATTTTGTGAATTCTACATTAAAAAAATAAACAAATTTTCAAACAAGGCGAAAGGAGGTTTTTGCTTTGCCTCAACAGACACTTACATTCTTGGAAATTCACCACTTTTACGTAGAGAATACCCTTCCCTGGATGGAAGGGATTAACACAAAATAGCTCTATCTAAAGTATTACTTCCTATGTATACAATGTTACAAAACTGCAATAATAAGCCTTTTTTCATCATTTTATTACCAGGAAATTTCTGTATGGCATTGGATTTGTTTTAATCTGTCAACAACTGAAAAATCAACATTTTTTAGACTAAATGCCAGTTGCCAATATGCCTGGCATGACAAAATGAGTGGCAAGTTGCAACTGGTTGGTTGCAAGACTGTATTGCTGCCAGCATTTGTTCACAGTTTGGGCCACCTGGGGTAGCCAGCGGGCAGCAATGGAATGCACACGATACAATGCCAGACAACACACCGATCTGGTTGGTTTTAAGACTACTAAGCTGCCAGCATTTGTTCACAGTTTGGGCCACCTGGGGTAGCCTGTGGGCAGCAATGGAATGCACACAATACAATGCCAGACAACACACCGATCTGGTTGGTTTTAAGACTACTAAGCTGCCAGCATTGTGTTTGCAGTTTGGGCCACCTGGGGTAGCCAGTGGGCAGCAATGGAATGTGCATGATACAATGCCAGAGAACACACTTTAAATGACACTAAATTCTGCCCTCCTATATGTGAAGTGCATGTCCACTGGAATGTCATCCTTCACTGGTTGTCTCTGCTGGCACAATAAAGCTTATACTAGTAATAATATGATCATCCCGCATTTGTTTTAGCTGCCATTTGTCAGAAATTCCCATCAAAATACTATTATGCCAAGTCTATGGTCAGTGGAACTTGAAATGGTTCTTCAGGTGACACAGTCGGCTGAAGAATCATTCAAGAACCACTGACTCAAGGAAAAATATGAGTTATCCTAATACATGGCAGCACACAGATGTATCACATGGCAGCTATTGCACTTACAACCTTGTTACACAAAATGCAGATTTTCAGTGGTTAAAGATTGAATAGGGCTTTGCAACATGCATTATTGCGTCTACCATCAAAACTGCAAGTTTGTTTCCCACAGTACTTGATGGGGAGTATGTGCAAGTGCCAGGCTCTCATATCAAGTAGAGAACACAATACACATAAATCAGAACAAGCACCTTTAATACAATTCAAAAAGTTGGTTCATACTTCTGCTGCATCTGTGATAATTGCAAATGCAAGATATTCAGTGGGAAATCCAATTCAAAAGGTTGGTTCATGCTTCTACTGCATCCGTGTTACAGTGATATTTGACGCCGATACATCCATCACTTTCTGCTGCAGCTCAAAGCAACCCACTGCAAATCCAGCTAAAATCAATTTAACTTTTTAATATAATGCTGCAGTGCAGTGTTTTGATAGAGTGCAGTGCACCAATGCAATTCACTGCAACACAGAAACAGTGTAAGTAGGAATGGACCTTAAAGGGAGATGACCCAATTTAATTATATAGTTTTCATCTTGATTAAAGGTGGGTGACCCAATCATGGTCCCATGTTTCATAAGTTGTTTTTCTCTCTCTCACATGGAATCACCAAAAACACCTGGGTACAAATTTTGACATAAAATTGGATGGATTGAGCATGATACACAAAGATATTGGTCGAGCTATAAGTTTTAAAAAATATTGTGCGAGACGCGCAGCGTCGAGCACAATATTTTTAAAACTTATAGCGAGATCAATATCTTTGTGTATCGTGCGAAAGAAACCCATCCAATTTTATCATTATTATGTTTTCAGAATCTGACTTGAACCCAAGCTAGTAAAGCAGGGTTGACTTAATAAAGTCAACTTAGTTTTGTAAACCACTAGGACCATAAAAGAAACAGAGCCATAGCCACCAGAACTACCACTAAAATATTGTAACCGCAGCAACTGGAAACCACCAAAATGGAAACCAACAGCATAAGGATCCTAAGGATTGAACTGGAACCCAAGCATGGAACTAGTAGACACCAGGAACCACCACAATATTGCACCCAGTAGCAATTGGGACCCTCCAAAAATTGAAACCAATAATTACTGAGGAATCAAACCAAAATAAGAACCTTAGAAGCTGGAACGCACCAAAACATGGACAACCAATAGTCCACTGCAGGACCATCAATATTGTAACCAGTAGACAAAACCTCGGGAAATCACCAAATGTCATCCGTCAGCAACAGGAACCTCCCACTTGAAATTGAACCGTAGACACTGGAACCACATAGATGAGCACGCAATAGCCCTGGGAACCACCGATACATGGAACCAGTAGCCACTGAGAACCATCAAAGAAATGTAATACAGCCACATAGAAACGCATACCAGGAACCACCAAAATTTAAAACAAGTTACAGCAAGCCCCCCCATTCAGCACCCCGCCCCCCCCCCCCAAAAAAACAGTACCAACTGGGAACCACAAATAACTAACAGCCACAGGGTAACCAAAATAACTCGGAACCACCAAAAATAATCAAAGTTAATAGCACCCCCAACCCCCGCCCCCCGTGCCCCCACCCCCGTTTCCCCCCCCCCCACCACCAACACACACAACACACACACACACACACACACACACACACACACCACAATGAAGAATACTACCTCAAACTACTGGCTACATTAATTTGTCTCTCTACATTCTGATTTTTACTGATGTCTTAATATGTTAGACTGTGCACTCTTATCACAATAAGTGCGATGAGTTGTCCAAGTTTGGGAAAATTGGTCCTCCAAATGCCCAATTTGCAGTTAAGGTGCACGAGAGATTTTTACGCCACCCAATAGGTGTCATAATAGGTAATTTCCCTATGAGTACCACCCAATAATTTCTTCCTTGTATTTTTGGCTGCAGAAATTCCTTAAAAGAGAGGAAAAGGGTGAATTTTGATTTGCTTATATTTTCAATATCAACCATAGGCTGAATTTCGTATTTGCTCCTATACCAAATTATAAATTTCACAATTTTTGTACCAAAGAACTTTCTCACTTAATCCTTCAATGGGAATTTTGATGGAAGCCTTACATTCAGGGCAAAAATCAAGTGCTTTCCGAACTTTTTCTGTACACCCTGATACTTTGAATCTCCTCTTGCACGCTTTAAATGGTTTCTGTAAGTCTTAGGAAGGTATAGGGTGGAAGATTCTGAAAACATAATCATGAGTTACATTGGTTTAGCCTGTCATCAAACAAGCTCATGATAAACCTACCTGCCTAACATGTCCTGAGCTGTATTCTTTCATCTCCGCTCTCTTCCTCTCACTCTCCTCCAGTCTCTTTTTTGCCACATCTCTCAGTCTGTCTTCCCTGTCCCTGGTTACCCTGCTGTCTCTCCCTCAGTCTCTCCTCAATCGCCCCCACTGTGGACAGGGCACGCTGCCTTCTGCTCCGTGTCTCGGAGCTGCTCCGTGCTCTCTTGTAGTTGGCTGACGATCTTGTTTTGGTGTCCTTTTCTTTGTCTTCTATTTCTTTTTTAATCTTCTGTTTGGATTTAATGGTATGGCAAAATGATCACTGCCAGGGCTTTATTTGTGTTTTAAGAGGCCATTTCATGGAAGAAGCAAGTAATTTTACACTATGAAAATCCCTGTATGCATTTACTTCCTATGGTCATGTGTTATGCAGTAGACGCAGCTTAAAACGCGAGCGTTATTCTACGCACGGCATACCCGCACACATATAAAGGCGGTGGCGATAAGCAACACCCAAACGCTCCTCGACGGCGTTGGAGGTCCTGTCTCGAGGAAGATAACTGGACTATAATGACTTGCACATCTATCCTCAACCCCCTATATAACCCTCCCTCAAGACTCACTGCTGAGCAACTTTGCAAAATGCCATGCCATTTCTGTAAAAAGAAGCCTTTTCAATAGCATATATTTACAAAATGACTTTGACGCCAAATTTCGGAAAATCCCACATGTCCCCATCCAAGATCATTCTCTCCAAGTGTCCATGAAAAGCATCAATGTAGGACAAAATTAATTTTATTCACTGTTTTTTAACATATACCAACCAATGATGCTCAGAATAGCTATACACCCAAAGCCCGCAGAATAAAGGCTCGCACAAGTATACCGGAGGTCCAACAAACTAACCAAAATGTATATCTGCCTTTGATCTCCAACTATCCAACCATATGCTCTGCCCCAGAGGGTGTTTGAATCATCCAAGTGCATTGGCAATGTGCCTATACGTACTGTATTGTACTAAAACACATGTCAGTAAACTTAGGGATAAAAAGTTAAAAAAAAAAAAAAAAAAAAAACCACAAGACATTTCATGATCATGCTAAAAATTCTAAGTACAGCACCTTGGGCTAAAAGAGTTTAAAAGTCTGGTTTTTATGTGTTTAAGAATAGGATTTTTGTGGGATCACATGACCTTATTGTAGTGAAATTTCCCAAAAACGGTGCAATTGTGGGATTTGATTCAACACACGATCCCTCTGCTTCTGCCCTATTAGGTATGCCAAGGAATAACATACAGTCCTCTCGACCACATTACTTGATCACACACTTCATATTTAACACTCTTTCTTTTAAATTATGAAGGAGACCAATCTAATATAGAAGAAAACACACAAACAGCCGAATCAAATTTCACATCATTGTAAAATGCAACCAAAATACCAGTGTCACAAATTGATGAGGTTTGTAAGGTTAGTAAGGTGCTCCTGGGCAAATTTCTTGAAGATAGTAAAAACCCCCATTTTGTACTGTTTTGTTAAAAGAAAAGCAAAGCAGAGCATAAAATATTCTGTAAAGAGCCTTTTCCCTAAATTATTATTAAAGGCTGACTCAGAGATTTCCCGATGAGGGCGAACTCAATTTTCAAACCAATTGATGTTTTGTGCATATTACATAACTGCTGTCCATATACTAATCACTGCACGTGAAATAAATAAGTCAAATCGACGTTCTTCATATGAAAATCACACTTTGTTAAAAATTCCGGATTCCAGAATTTTTCTTTTTTTTTTTTTTTTTTTTTGTTATACACGGTATCATGGCACTGTTATACTGTCATAAAGTTGCATGGAAAACGGAAAAAATCCCGATTCTCTCTACACTTTAAAAATTCGCATTTAGGGGACTATTTTTAGTCGATTCGCCTTGTCGTTCGTCCCCCTGGAGTTTTTGGACCTATTCAATTAAGTCGGCGAGGGAAAATGAAAGTTCAAATGCAAGTGCCACACCGGATTATCTTGGCGGACACTCCGATCACATAGGTAGGACGTGTCATATCGAAGTCCCATTGATGCAAATGAGGTATTACAATTGATTCCGTCATGCGCTGGATGCGTTGTGCAGTAGTGTTTGACGCGAATGAATGGCTATACCTCATTTGCATCATAGGACTTATATATGAAACGTCTACCCATATAGCTCACTCAACTGCCACTAAATACAATTTCATTCATGTATGGAAACGCACCATAGTGTACTTCAGGCCTTAACATTCTCACAATAACATGATGTAACCAGAAGCCCTGGCATAATTGAATTTGTCACCTCCGCAAGAATGTACGGGGTCACATATCGCATGAATCGAGAGTTAGTTCTAGATGATTTTTTCAAATATACGACTATTTTAAATTACCAAAAAATACTTTCAAAATCTCTGAGTCAGCCTTTAAGGAGTTTGGGTCATATATCAACTTTTGGCATCGTTCCAAGCCTCAATATCTTCCGAAATGTCTTCCGCAGCCTGAAGCGTTGATTGCCCGCGCTTAATAAACAAGAGCGCACATCCCGCGTAGCAAGAGTTTTTACGCAAATAAAAACATTCTTTACGCACGAGCGCGCGAGTAGGGTGGATGCATAGGACCTTTGAACATGAACCGTCCTTTCCTTTATTGTCCTTTGTTCAACACTGGTTTCTTCATGGTGTTTCTCCCTGGCATCTTGGAGGCAGTGAGGAATGGGGGAGGGGAAATTGTCCCTCCCCAGTAGAGAGTTGTCCGCACATTTGTCTCGAACAGAGACTTGTGACTGTCCCCTTAGTCTCAGCAGTAAAATACCCAAATCTACATGATTCGTGATTGATATTGTTAGTCCACATTTCCTCCACAACCTATAATTTCTGGTGCTGTCACGGTTTGAAAAAAAATATATATTGATGATTAGTTCAATGTAAGTGTTTATATGCGAGTCAAGCCCGATCGAGACCTCGCCCAAATGGGGCTATTTGCATTATTTTTATGATTTTTCGTAATTCGTACTTTATACTCAAATGGAGAAAAGCTTTGACGCTAGCCTAACCCAATGTTCCGAATTTGGGCGGTATTCATTGTGCTGGAAAAATGTGTGTGCTATTTGTGGGGCGGTGAAGCCCTTGAATAGTGTTGCTCCCATAAGGCTAGAGTTATTTTATTTGAAATATTCCTGTTAAATCGAGGGGGTAGGGAAGATCCCATTACCACCTGTCGTGTCTTTGTAAGACAAAATCTATCAAAACCGTAATATAATAAGGTCTAAAACCGGGAGTGATGCCGCTCTCCTGTCCCAAAACTGCAGAACGGATTTAATAAAAAAGTATGATAACAAGAAACTCGGATCAGACACATAAAAGACAAAAAAGGTTGGAAGCGAATGTTATAGGCCTAAATCGAAAGAATCGATCTCGCTGGTTACGCAACATTCAGAGACACCCGCTCAACAATTGCGTATATTCTGCGTTTTTTGTCAGGAGTGTCCGCACTTCAATTGTCGCAAGGGTAATTTTTCATAGAAAAATTAAGGTTTCGCCTGATATACCAAAAGGGTACGCGGTGACCCCATGATTTTTTGTTTTATTGGAAAGCGGACATGCGTGCGCAACTTATATAAAAAAATCACAACAAATTCTGGCTAAATTTTTAGCTACAACAAAAAATGTCTTCGAAAAAATGATTTTTCATAGACTTATGTAATTAATTTTGGCGAAAACATGCATTTTGTAATGGTTTAACTCAAAAGTGACATCGGTGACCCCCAATTTTTTTCTTTAATTTTTCGGGGGGAAATATATCGATGAACCCGTATTTATGCGAAGTGTGAAAGGAAAATTATGGGGGGAAGTATATATGACCCAAACCCTTAAGGTTGGATCATAGATAAAATGGTCTTTACACACTAATGCACTAATATAAAATCAAATCCCCGAAATCAGTTTAGGACCAAATGCATATGTTGTTGAAAATGAGCCGTGTCTCTTTAAATAGGCAACAAGGCAAACCTCGTATTTAGCGGATGGTTAAAAATATGTCCCGCTGAATGTCGCGATACTCACATGAGAAAATGCAAACTACAAAACCCCGCCCCCCTTCACCACACCCCCAACACCAACACCCCGCAACAACCCCCCACCCCGGCACCACCCCCCCCTCCTTAAACTTCAACACCCCAACCCCCTGGCAATCCCACCAGTACACCCGTACTGCCTCCCTCCAAACAGGCCACTTCCCTCCCCAACCCCACACGCTCCCTATGGCATTGTAGTCTCATGTAGCGAAGGAATTTGGCATATCCGATATACCGGTCAGAGATAAGGCAAGTAGCATATTTGATTGTCATTTGCATACATACGCCGATATATTCACATACTTTCATATTGCAAATCCCCTCTGGCATAGTAGTCTCATGTAGCGAAGGAATTTTGCATATCCGACGTACCATTTCAGAGATACAGCAATTATGCATATTTAATTAGCTCATTTGCATACCTACGCCACATATATCACATACTTTCATATTGCAAAAAAGATGTGCCCCATGATACTCTTTCATGCAGCGCAGGAATTTTGAGTATCCGATGTACCGTTTGAAAAAATATAGCAATTACGCTGATTTTTGCATATTAATTAGCTCATTTGCATACTCAATTTGCCCGAAACACGCCCAAAATCTAATCAGGTTGAGAACTCTTCAGCCCGCTTCCTTCCACCAAGTTACATCATTATACGCCTTACAGAACTAAAAAAAAACGTACAAAGGCCTTGCAGGAAAATTTTTCATAAATTATGCAAATTAGATACTTAATTAGCATATTTTACACCCAAAATCTAATCAGGTCAAGAACTCATCAACCCGCTTCTTTCCACCAAGTTGCATCATTGTCGCCCTTACGGAACTCCAGATAAATCGTGTACAACATGGGTTAACATTTTTATCACGGACGGACGAACGGGCGGACGAACGGACGGACGCTGCTCATTTCATAGTCCCCCGTTCCATAGAACTCGTTCGGCGGGGACAATAACAAAATACATCTTACTCCAAGTATGTTTTGACTTCAAAACTATGTCACGAGTAGCCAGTGCCCCGGTTCATATAAGCATGCCAGGGTATGTAATACACTCTACCTGGCGCTATCCCCTTCCATCATATCGTAAAGTGCCCTCTTTCCTTTCATTTTTTTTTACTTTAAAGAATAAACACTAAAAATAGGACATATCATACACAACTGCATCAGATTTCACATCATTGTTAAGCTTTACACACACGTACAAAACGAGCGTGCAAAATTGATAAGTTGTCGCCCATCGGGTAAGCATCCGTTCGCTGTATCGCAAGCTCAAATACTACAAAAGCCCACACACATACAAACATACACACTATACAGAAATTAGCCGCAGGTAACTGGATCGTGGACACTTTCACATCCGCATGAAAAAAAAAAATGGGGAGAATTATTGATAGGGTAACACATTATCACTTGCCGCACACCTTATATCATCTGTATGTAGGGATAAGAGTATGAGAACAAGATTTAACCTTGTTGATTGTGTTGTATGTTCTAATACTCCAAAAATGCTACAATGCACTTCCATATGAATTTGAGGTACACCTTCATAATCAATTCAGCATGCGTCAAAAACTGCAACTTATTGTTGTATAGTCTTGCAAATGCCTCACTTGAATGACTTGCTTAAAAAGTGGGGGATACAATCGCACAACCATCATCCCCTACTTACTTCATCAGAATTGGGATTTGGTATCAGAATAAAATTTGGTTTTTCTAATTACCCGCTGAAATTGAAAATTAGTCCCAGGAAATGTTTCTTTTGATGTTATAGAAAAAAAGTCTCCAAATGTGGCGACCAATTTAAAAGTTGGCAACAAAGATTTAACTACAGGTGTCACTTAAAAATGTGGAAAATTCTGATTTTTGTACCGATGGTAAACTAAATACTTCTACAAATAAGAAAATCGCCTATGCTTATAGAAATATAATCCACCTTTATTTGTCACTTTTAAGACATCTCTGTAACCAATAAAAAGAAATCTATTGAAGTTGTCTAATCTAATATGATTAACCACTACATGGGACCAGAACATATGGATGTCTCAATATATTTTGTTGCACCCTTAATTAACACAACTTCTATGGGCAAATTTGGCATACATTTATTGCTTCTACTATCCAAAACGGCTAGACCGTTTCAACCAAAATTTGTAATCAAATGTTTTTGCTGATTTTTTCGTCCATGTGAGACCCGAGGGAGATACATCACATGAAAATTGGTCATGATTGGGTCAGTCACATTTATATTTCATTACTACACCCAAAGATATAATATTTATAAAAGGACGCAGAAAAATATGATACGATTTATCTACATCTAAGAATTTTCTTTAAAAGATTACCAAAAATCACAAGGAGCTAAATACAACTATAGATGTACCTTTAATACACGTGTCAGTTCATGGCTCAGCCCCACTGTCTGCTCCTTGTAATAAAAATTCTTCTTTCTGAAGCAAGTACAACCAAAACCTAAGCAAGTTTTTTAAAAACATTTCAATGCCATTTCAACCTGCGAGGATGAGTGTCAAATTCTGCGCCAAAATTATTGTCAATTCTCCCAATCTCAGGGGGACAGCAGATTGCCTCCGCGTTCTTAAGCGTTAAACCCACAGATTCTTGAAATCCACACCAATACCAAAATCACCTACCCGCAGGGCCGGGGTAAATTTGTATCCGAGTTTGATATGTTGTTTGGAAAACATTTTGCCTTATGTCTTATACGAGTCCCAGCCACACACCACACACACAAAACAAGTGAGGAATCAACATCTATGAGATAATTTACACGTAAAACGAAACTTTAACTAAAGGGAGAGAGAAGAGAAGGAAAGAGTCCAAAGAGAGCTAGCCGTGTTTTACCTCAAGGGTGTCAGAATAATTGATTAGCGTTGCCTTTTCGCTCCGTTGAGATCTTTGCGAGTCGGTCTAATTCCCGCGACCATCTGGCTGGGGCGAGTTGAGTCTTAAGGCTGTCTATCTCCATTTCTAGCTTTGCCGGTTTTACGTCTTCTTTTCCTGGGCTTCTGTGGATGAACACGGCGAAAGGGGGGGGTGAAAAGAAAGGATGGTAAACAATTTAGTTAAAGCTAATAAAAGCATAGCTTGAGGTTTTGAAGACTTGAAAGGTAACATGTGCACAGTTTGAAATAAACAATTTTAAACAAATATTTTTAATGCAATGATTGTTACATCAGAATCCGGCATCAGAAATAGTATAAAATCATCAAATAATTACAATTAGAAGTATGTTAAAGATGGGTGACCCAATCAGGTCCAGTTTTCTCCATCACATGGATTTTTTTCCACCTTCAGAAAGCATAGATCCCCACACATCTATAAAAAAAAAAAAATCAAAATCCCAAGTTAAATCGGTTCAGCCGTTTGATAGTAAAAGCTAAATGGTCCTTACAGTGACCCAAGACAGGGTGTGTTAAATTAATGTAGTCGACCACCTTTTGAAGATGTGTTTTGTTCATAATGGCAAAAGGGGTGGTGACCAGGTACTCCTTAAACATGCTCTGCAAGTATTAGAAGAAAACAAACCTAACAAGGATAAAACTAGACAGAGTGTCATGATAAGCTTATTCCTTGCAGCCAATACACGGAGGGATAAAAACCGAAATTACTTGATCCAGCATGGAAATCACTGCATTTATTGACATGCTTTTGACGCATTGTGATTATTTGGTTGTTGCCAATGTTGCTACCCATATGCCCAATTGGGCTCACTTGTAGCCAACCTGCCAGTTTTGAATATGGATATGCGTACCACATTTTTAATAGTCCAATTTTGGAGTTCAGATGAAACTAGATGGTCAAAAGTAAAAGTTGTGAGTGGGGTGAGTCAGTTATGGGTAAAAAGTTAGCCAGTGGATGTCAAAAGGTTACAAGACCGACTCTTTTGGGACCAGCAAAAATCATTCTAATGAGAATCCTTTACACACTTAACCTTCCATAGTTTTAGCTACTCCTGCTTAATTCCAAATTTTAAGCTTTTATGTGGGATCACTGAAAGGGCCTTTTACTACAATAAGAACCAATATGAAAAAAAGATGGATTTAATCCCCAAACATCTTAAGGGCTTACTTATAAAATTGTTAAATTAGGTTTCCCAATTAGTAAAAATATACTTTTAAATTAACAGCATCTTACAAGACATCTCCTGCCCCACCCTCCATGCTCAAGGAGGCACTTCATACCTGAGGAAGAAGATGGATGAGAAGATTGAGATGGTCTGGGAGGGTGCCTGAAACAAACTCTGGCCAGTTACGGAGCAGCACCTAAAATGGACCCCAGATATGCAAAGCATAATGAACATAGTTTTAATGCACGCTGAGGTAACATAAAACATCCAGTTCATGTTTCCCTTATGCCAACTTCAATGTCATTGTCCTCCCCCACACAGTCAAGGGACACCTTACCAAGGAGTTCCTCTCTCTACTAGCCGGGCCGGCTGAGAGGCAAGCCCTTCCTCGTCTATGCTTCTTGGTAAGGGAGAGCCTGGGGCCGACTAGCTGGGACGCTCGTGATTGAGCGGGTCCAGACGATCGTGGAACTTCATCAAACTGGCAATAGAGAGAAGAGAAAAGATACGTGTAAAGCACAATTCACTGCTAAACACCAACCTGCTGATAGGTGGTGACAAGGGAATTGGGATTGTAGTGATTTTTAGCCCAATCGCAAATATAAGCAGGTAGTAGGTTGAAACACAGCTGTTGACTCTGTGCAAATGTTCTTTTATTTCTGGCACATTCTAAGCAGTGGGGACACAATTTTGACAAATGATATACGTAGGGACATACAAGGGCTATTATCTCCTCAAAAATCAGACAGATCCATTGCAGAAATCTTGCATATAGGCCAACAAATGTATGTTATAGCGACCCATCTTATATACCATTCTCCATAGAAAAGACATGGAAAACTAGTTTTAAGAAAAAATCATATTTACCCACAATGAAATTCATAACAAATGTACACTGGATGTAGTGTATGGACTAAATAATCCAAATCAGTGTCAAAAGTGTGTGCCGGCTAAATTTTTGTATTTCTGGTTTTGACATAATAATAAAGAGACATCCAAACAGCTTGTGTGAAGGAAGAAGGCTAAGGTTAAAGATTTCTAAGGCTGATTTTAACTGGTACTTTGAAATAATTATTATAAAGTTAAGGGAATTAAGCAGTGAATTAATGTATATATGTACCATTTTCTACATGTATGTAATGTAAATGATCCCAATGTGTTAGCATGTTAAAGGATTTTATTGTTTTCAGCTTAACTCTAAAAAATGGTTACTCAATGAGGGTAATTTTGGTTCAAGCTTTCACCACTTTTCCTGCAAAACATTAGTTCAAACATTTCACATGAGAATTCATGAAAGGAGATATAATTGTAAGGCGACGAAATAACAAACCCTGTTTTAGGGCCCCCACCGACCCTGATTTTCAGTTTAGCAGAATTTTTTTTTTTTAGTTTTTCCAAAAATCATTTGTAAAATCAGCCTGTTTTTAGCCCAAATTATAAAATTGTTGGCTCAAATTTTGTAAAGAAAATTTACAAAAATAGAAACAAAATTCGCCCCGACCGACCCTACTCGAAAGGCCGCTCGCCCGTAAAAGTGTTTTATTTTTCGTCGCCTAAGTGGACAATTTTTTTGTTGTAAGGAATAAGGAAATGGCGCATAATCCCTTCAAAAGCAAAATACTTTATTTCTTTGAGAGATTTCTCTAAACAGTAATCTGTCTCTCTTCAAATGCACAAGACAACACTTAAATAACAAGAAAAAACACAGGCTTTGATGGAATGAAAGGGGAACCATGTTTACCACTTTGAAATGATGACCCCTTTGTTTTATAGAATTGGAGTTTTCCACAGACACGATGCCAAAAGACTCATAGTTCTTTCCCTGTGATTATAAGCCTTCTTTGCCTATATCTGAAGATTGTTTTCTGTAAAGACTGATAACTTGATGCAGATAGGTCGTCGATGTGCAATTTGCTGTCTTCTATTCAAACAATACTTAAAACATTTGAAGCTATGAAAACCTACGGTGCAATTCTCGGATTTTCACACCTTCTAACTTAGACCGCTCTAACTTTAATTTTACCACCGAAAAGACATTTTCATTTACCTGAACCACAAGGTATTTTGTATTTATTTTGAAATAATCTTTTTAAATCTTCAAATTGTTCTAGTACTTTAGTGAAAAAAATGTAATACCTAATTTCCATCAGGAGGCAAAACTAAATTTTGACTTAAACCAGGTGTAACTTAAAACCTGTACTAACTTTTTGTGCATATGGACTCTAAGGTTTGTACAGGTATCTAAAGGGTCTATGGATGTTGCAAATCCTGTTCAGGATACAAGTGTAATAAAAATTAAAATTGGGCGCCCCAAAAAGGGCACCCATTTTCGCTATAACATCAAACGTAAAACATCCTTTAGCCCTAAGATTTGACAGGGTAAATGAGAAAAATAGCGGCTTTCTTATGATACCAAAATTTTGACCACTTACGTACCTCTGGGTCCTGGGGGACAAGGGTCTTAGCGATCGGGCATGGATCTTTAAATATTGCAATCAAGCTCCCATCATACGCAAAAGTGCTTACGGGTTGTTGTTCCTATAAACGCCCACGCTTAAAAACGCCCCCCTACGATTTTTTTGGGTTTTTCGGAGAAAACATTAAGAAACGCTGTAAGCTTACCTAATCACGTTTTAATGGCCGGGACTGTCGCAATCCGCCTCCACTACACACCCCCCTAAGACGCTGTTGTGCCCGTTGTAATAGTTACTAGTATGAACTTTGCCCTCGTGGGAGGCCACCAAACGCGTCCCCCTTGGCTCGTTCGTTTGTTATGGTAGTCAGCGAAATTATAAGCCATGGTAAGTTGATTTTTCAGGTGATTTTTGACTTTCTATTTGTGGCCTGTAATAACGCCCCTCCCTTTTGAAAAATGCACCGCCCCCGGGGCGTTTATTAGGAACAATACGGTATTGTTAGGGCAAGATTACAAGCAGACATCAAATTTTATTCATGGTGTACTGTCTCTTAAATTTGACAATACCCTACGGCTTTTGAATACAAACACCTTTGTTTTAAATTAAAAAAGTGAAACCAAATTTTCAAATGATACTTCAAAAACTAAGCCATCTTCCCTTTCTTGCAAGCAATGCAAACAGCACATACAATGACGTGCCATATCTTTGGGATATCTCATCCGCATCTCACCATCTTACGCAACTCTTCAGACGGAGGCTACTACAACCTGATCTTCTGATATACACATTGTAACATACACACACATAAGAGCATATCATATACAAAAACCCATTACATTCGACCATACAATACGGCTGCATACACACAACACAACACTTGAATTGGATTACGTTATCGACAGGTACACACACGGCCTAGTGAGGATAAAATGAGATTGCCTTATTTATGTTCTATGATATTTTGATTTTTTTTTTCAGTCTCCACGATCTTCGGATCCATTTACCATCTACTGTTTGGTGGCACTCGCCTAATAGGCATTGCTATTGAAGTGAGAGGAAATTAGAGTTTATTTGTTTGTAATAAATACTCGTTAGAATGCAGACATGACGGCACAGCCTTAGATTGATTTCTAATTGACTCCTCGTGTCTCTCATCTCCAAAAATCAGGTCTGTTATGTAATTCAAAATTAAGGATGAAGATGGGGGGTAGGTAGGTGAAATGGTTGGAGAAAAAAATTGATTGTGTACAGAGACGAGGTTTGCCCTGTGGGACATCTATTCTTACATATTTTTTTGTCACAGCAGACTTCTGAAAGTGTTGGTTTAAATCACATGGTTGAGAATCAAAAAATAAACAAAAACACCAATCTACATTCTTGGTGTCATATAAGGATTGAATCTTCTATTCTAAATGTAAAACATTTCAAAAATAACTTAGGTTAAAAGTAGTAGTAACAGACGAACAGATCGGATTTACATTGGCCACAATCAACTGCATTAATTTAAAGGTCCATGGCCCGATCGCTAATAGCCTCGTCCCAGAAGCCCAGATGTACCGGAAGCGTGGTAAAATATTTTTTGGTATCAGAAGAAAGCTACTATTTTCTCCTTGACCATGTGAAATTTAGGGCCAAAGGCTGTTTGGTTGGAAGTAATGAGGGAAATGTACCCCAATTGGTCGACCAATATTAATTCTACACAGAACTCTATGCGAGCTTACGAAAATCACGTTTTCTGCTCTCACATGAAACGCAGTGAAACATATCGGCGCGAAACTTTACAGGTGGGGTTTTTGGGTGAAGGCCAAATCTATCAAGATGAAAACTTCATATCTTAAATCGGGCCAATCCCCTTAACCCTAACGCCACATGTCTGTTCTCCCAGGAGGGAAGGAATGCGGGGAAAAAGAAAAGTTTCAAATTCGGGTGGGATTCAATTGGGGGCCCCCTAGTTGCCATGACCAGGTGATACCACTGGCACGACTGTGTCGCGGCCCCACAAGCGGATTTGTGCCCATATGGTCTTTGTGTGATTGATGCAACGATTACCTCGCGGACGTGTTGCTTTTCTCAATAGTGCTGATGTAGGATTCTGGTGAGATTCAGTATGTTTAGCGGGTTAATCAATACATTTCCTTTGGACATCTGTGTCCAAGTCAGATTGTTTTAGTTCTCATCAACCAAACTTTATTAGTATCATACGATGATGGCCAAAAGGGTTAGTGCAATAAAAGTGCCAAACATAGCCTGCAATTTATCTTTTTAAATAATGAAATTTTTCATTTGATTATAGCATCTCATCACAACACAAGTCGACACACATCAATTGCACCTGCAGTAAATCCATGTTGAAAATCGGGACAAAAAAGACCTCCGTTTCGGATTGTCCGTCAAAACGACGTTCAGTGTCCATTTACCCACCCATTTACCCACCCACAAAGTCAAAACTAATCAGGCCATGTTATATAAGAATGATGATGCAGGCAGCGTGTAAGGAATACAACGGAGAAAGATGCATCGAGTTATGTAAAAGCGGTGGCTCAAGGACAGCAAAATGCGGATCATGCATTTGATAATGCTTCTATTTTTACAAGCTACCTATTTGTGAAATTTGTCTTCAGTAAAATGCAGAGTAAATTGATCAGAAATGGAGTTAGCAATAATAATTGGATTTTGATCTGTATAATGTTGTTGTTAGTTGCTGTTAGAAGAATTAGAGAATAAGGTATGGTTTTGAACCTCTGCCGTGTATCTATCGTGTCATTATCACACGGGAGACAGCATTATTTTAAGTAGAACAACGAGGCGCAGCAAAGTTGTTTTATGCATAAAAAAATAGTGCTGTTGCTGTGTGCTATGACATGATAGATAAACGGCAGAGGCTAAAACAAATCATTTTACACTTTATTCAAAATAAGAAGCGATTAGTAACATAAGTATGAAATTGTATAGATTTTTACTCACGAACTACACAAGCTTTTAAATCGATCAGTCCGTTGTTTACTTGAGACTTAGATTGGCCCCGAGCAGGGCGTATGGGTAGCGCGATTGCCGCGTACGCCCTGTACCATGTGATATCGTTTCATCTAACCGACTAGAACCAATGAACTTGCGTAAAACAATCTCAAGTGTTTACGAATTTGTTTGAAAAGGGATCAACAGCATCAAGATGGCAGGCATCCACAGGCTTTGAAAATAAACATACTGGCCACTAAAAGTGATTTATTTAACAATATTTACATTGAACCAGTTGTTAATTTCTTAAAATTTTAAATTTAAACCTTTTTCAAACAAAGTGGATTTGTACACACAAATTGCAAGTAAATTCCCCCCCCCCATTTTAACAATCAGGTATACTGGCATATCTGACATTTTGTATTTTTATAACATTCATGTGAAAAAATATACTACCAGTTAAAACTTGGACGATCCCACGGGCCGGGAGCAATGAGCTCGTAATATGCACCAAATAATGATGCACAGTGCATGGTTATTACTTGCATGGCAACCATTACCCACATACAAGTTTCATATAAAATTGGATCGATTGAGCCCAAATTATTGGTCAAGATCATGATGCACATATTGCGCGAGAAATAGTCGAGCCCAATATTTGAAACTCATCGATTTGTATGATTACATCTTTCGGATCTGATATTTTCAAACCTGGACAGGACTCTTCAAAACATGATAAACCTCAAATTTGGAGACATTAGGTCTGCATAAAATTCAACTGTGTAATAATCAGCAATCAGAGTCAGACGGAATAAAGCACTAATATGAAAATGGAAGTCGCACAAGTATGCCTCGGTTTACCGTCGGCCTGAACTTAAAGGAGTGACGTCAACGCTTTCAGCATCTAATGTGCGGATCGCAGTAAACCGCAGCTGTTATCGCGGAGGCATACAAAGTCGGGTGTGCGATACGCATGCACATAACTGGTAATGTTATGACATCACTACTTAGTTCAGGCCGACGAAGTATAGCACGGACGGACGGACGGACAGATGCCGACAAAATTTTTTGACAAAATACCCTTCTGCTAAAGTGCCGGGGATCAAATGAGGGGGCATTTATTAGAGGTGGAGCTGGATGTAGACAAAATGAAAAAGGAGAGGATCCCCGCAACAGTACAAGATAAAATACATACACACATTACATATAGACAAGGGTGGATAATTAGGTCAGCAAAAAATGAATGCAATTCAGCTCACCAACACACCCAACAGTCAAAAAAATGGTTGGCCACCCCAGGTTACAGTTACAAATGAAGACTATCTACATGCAAGGGGGCTGACAAATGGGGTAAACTAATATTAAATAACCCTACCACCCCCCGGCTACATTTGCACTAACAGATACAGGCAAGGAATGGATGAAACTTCGATCAGCAAATATTAGTTAAAATGAACAATATAGCCGCCGCAGCCTATAAATTTCCATTGGAAGATCACAGTTAAGTTTGGGTTGCCAAAATTGGATTCATTACGCAGTCCACGTAGCACAAGATAAACTCGGGGGACAAAAACTCCACGGAAATTAGAATTGATACTCGGAGGGAGACTACCCATCAGTTTGTCGGGTGAGAGGACCCTGAAAGTGGAGGGTCTCTTTTATTCAGCGATGCCTGAACCTCTTGACGGTTCAACAGTGAATGAGGGACAAGCAGGCAACTGGTAACTTAATAAGCTGTACACCACCAGAGGACAAGAGTCTTTTAAATGTCTTTTTTTTTTTTGACACTTATAAAATACTGAAATTCAAGTTCATATGTTGTCTAAATTGCTGCAATTAAATAGCTACTCGTATTAGCAGGTGATCTGACAAAAATTCCGTTTCACAAAAAGGAACAATATGTGATTGTACTGGAAAGAATGCATGTGCAGCGAAAGTATAAAAAAAACATTGATTTTTGTGTCCATAAGTTGAACTCAATATTGGAAATGCAAACAGGACATTTAGACAGTAGATCTGCCAAAATTCCCAATTTGTACCCAAAAAAAAAGAAGAAAATGTTGAAGTTTCAGACAAACCAAGGAAACAAGATGCCAGGAATGTTTGAGTTATTGCCAGTATGTTTTGAATATTAATTTCAAATATGAATTTTGTTTTGAGGCTAAGGCAATAAAAGGCATATCATGAAAGGACCAATTGAAAATAGGATTATCAATCAATAAAATTAGATATACCTATTGATCCAAAAACATTATCGGTGATGTCTCGTAAGGACTCAAACCTCATCAAAAATTAATGAAATCCAACACAACCTCACATATTGAAAAATTCCCTTGCTATAAATTGCTTTTGTTGTTTTATCCTTTAAAGGTTAATTCTTGTACTTATCGCTCAAAATATGGAATCTCAGAAGCTTCACTTGTTCCCTGTTTTGCAGGAGCGTGTCACATACATATAAAAAAATGCTTAAAAGAAACCAAACAATAATAAGTTGCTATTTGCTTCCTTTCAGACGCCTCTCCAAGTATGCTGGTTCCTTTGACTACCATTTTGGGTTCCCAAACCATAATTTGTGTTAATACAAGGATAAGACCATGCTCAAAAGTGACAAATTACATAACGACCAGCATTTGACTCCAAATGAAGCATGCACATCAGGGATTGTTTTTCCTCTCATGCGGACTTAACTACAATTGGCATTCCAGCGACGTCCAAGGACAAGTAGGGCAAGTTTCCGATTTTGTACGATCAAAATACTGACTGCGAGCGTGAGTTTGTTAAGCATACACTCCTCAGAAATGAAAGTCAAATCGACATTCACGTAGATGTTGAGCTTGAAGGCTTGAATGAACTGTTTTTCAGTCTCAATGACCCTTTTTTTTACTTTTTGGTATGGCCTTTTGCAAGTAATCCTCATTGAGACAAATGATAACAACATGACTGCACTGGCTATTTTTTTTTCAAACACAACCAATACCCTTGTTAGGCCAACAAAAAAAAAACAAGTTGTCTCGGGAAGAAAGTTTCAAATTGCAATGCAAATGCATTTGTTTTGGTTTTTTTTTAGAAAAATGCCAATATTATTCATAATTTTTTTTTTGACCCAACTTTTTCCCTCATTTTTTCGGCTGCCTTTCATGGCCAAATTTTCTTTTTTGTTTTTTCGCAAAAAAAAGAAAAAATCAAATGAATAAAAACTAAAAAAAAATAATGCGACAAAGACATCTTTGTTTTTTTTTCTTGGCCTTAACAAAGTTCTATACTTGTTAATTTTTACTGAGTTAACCTCCTGGGCACTATTGGCTAATTTGATTGGTCATTCACTGGTTAAATGATTTAAATTGGTCAATAACGACAAATCGTAAGAAAAGGTAAAGGTGCCACATATATGTCTTTTTTGATTGATATACTTGAGGTTTATCATATACAGATATAGGTCTTTTTTTCATTGGTTACTCAGAGAATATATCATGTAACGAACCAATCAGAGATACTGTAAGAAAGGTGTTAGACCTCAGGGCTTAATGGTTTGCAACATATTGGGGCACCTTGGCATATAGTTTCCTTGATTTTAAAGCTATAGCACATTTCTAGAATATGTTATTTGGTTTAAAATCTTTCCCAAACCCCAAAATTGTCTACTTTTTGTCAGTAACTTGCAAAACGTGAATGAGCAGAATGATAAAAATTCAAAATGACTTATTCCCTACACTATATTAGCTAAACACAACTAAAATTATATAAGATCCACAAGGCTCTGCTGGAGTATATTTCATCAGTGAATTGCTCATCAGAGACTTGATTTCATTAAATATCTATCTTCTACATTGCTAACAAATGCTAACAATTTTCTATTCCAAAACTTTAATATTTACCTTTTTGGCAGAGATTGGCAAACACACCTGAAAGTGCAGTCCATAAGTTTTCTATTGATAAACAATTGCACTCAGGTTCAATAGACTTAAAGTGCTAGCTTAAACCACAGCTGATTTGAAATTATGCAAATTTACACAAGCTTGTGCCATATTTACTGGTTAAAATGATGACATTTTGTATTTACAGTAACAAAACAAATGTTATCAAATGGCTGGCCAAGAATGTAACTTTGCACCTGTTATTGCTTGTGGCCTGTTTAACTAGATTGTGCCAATGTATGTTTACAATGATGCAACAGGTGAGGGGTGCGCATGTGTTTTAGAATGTTGTCAGGAATGTAACTTAGCACCTGTTAAACCTCCCTGTTTTACTTGATTATGTGATGGTATGTTTACAATAACATGGCCCGGTACCGTCACTCCTCTTACTGTCGGGTACCCATGCTCGTTCGTAGGATCGCGAAAAAAGGCTGTTTTCCTCAATCAATTTCGCGAATTTTATTTTTCGCGATATCAGAAAAAAGGGTACTTTTTCGTTTTCAAAGTTCGCAAAATTTTGAAAAGGGGTAGTACAGTGGGGTGGTCGCAGAAAAACCCGTATTGAGACCGTTTTTATATTTGTCCGAGATTTTCGCCATGGATTAAACAACAAAGTATCAATTCTCAAACCTTCAGCTGACAACATCTAGGTCTATATAGAGATTCCTCTTGTCATCTGCGCATGGTTCACATGTACCTTTTGTGTCATTATACATCGTATTTTATTGTTGACTGTAGGCCTATTTTCCATAGTTCGCGTTATGTTTGAAAAGGGTGATAAATTAAAAAATCATTCATGATTTCGCGAAAAAAGGGGGTATATTTTAGCCATAAAAATTCGCGATTTTGCACAAAAAAGGGGTATTTTTTTTAAACCAAGATATACGAAAAGGGGGGTGTTTTCAATTCCTACGAACGAGCATGGGTACCCGACAATAAGAGAAGTGACGGTACCGGGTAACATGGTAACAGAACAGGGAGGGGTTAAGCACACCTGTTTAGAATGTTGTTATGAACATATTAAACTTTGCACCTGTTACTTAGAGCCCATGCCCTATTTACTAGATTATGTGATGTTATGCATGTTTACAATCTAACAGAACATGAAAGTGGTTTAAGCACACCTATTTTTTTTTTCTTTATAATGTTGGCAAGTGGCCAAGAATGTTATACTTGCAGTCTTGCACCTGTCACCACTTTTTTTTTTTTTTTTTTTTCCTGCACTTATTAAGAAAAGTTGCCAGTGTTTTAAGAAGCTGAGGAAACTATATGGCAAGGGCTCTAGCAGACCTGGCATGCAGTGAACAGTGAATCCTTAAAGGTGCATTTTGTGATCCTTTTATTTTTACATTTATTTTTGTTAGGGATTCACTAGATATCCTTAAGAAAAGGTTATTTCCAAAATTTGAGTTGATTCTGATGTTGTGTTTTGATATTATGAACGAATTAGTTGTATTGGGCTGCGCCATAAACAGACAGAAATTACAAAATTACGAATTTCTTCCAGAGTAGATCGAATTTGCATGTAAGATTATGCACACATACTATACTTGGGCCAACGGTTCAGATGATATAAAAATCTCAATTTCTTTGAGGTACATCGGGGGACGAGGCTGTGGATCACGAAACATGACCAGTATTTTAGATGTATCCAAGGAAGGGAGGGGTAACTTGCAGTTGTTTTACCCCCTCCCAACATTACTATCTTTCTTACCCTCTTTTCGATTGGCTAATTACTTGATCTATTCATTTAATTAACCATATAAAATAGCTCTTCCAAAGTAATTTCTCTCACTCTTTTTCCACGGATACCTTAAATCTTACAATGTCACGGATTGGTTCGATAAATTTGTTGGCATTTGTTTCAGCCAATCGGCAGATTGTTTTCAAGGGATTGATCTTCTTTATCTTTCAATCCCTTTGAATTAATTTCAGGGGGAAAAAATATGACCAAATCATGTCAGAAATTTTGAGACAAAATCGAAAACCCGGCCTTGTATCGGGAACTTACACCAGAGTCTGTTTCCATGGCTGCGTCAGTCACGACCTATTAGAAGAGACAGGATTAGCCACGGAATGAGATTAGAAATAAGTGCAGGTTTATTACAACTTCAGGTTACAACATACAAACATAAATATCCTGTTAAAGTAACAATTTGCAAACAAGTAGAAATAGTTGTAACTTGCTGTAGATCAATTATGACATAATTAAAAATAGTTTTGTTACAAAATCATTTTGCAGCTACGTAATTGCATTCTAATTTTTTGCTGAAAACAATTCCATGTACACATTACTTTAGCATAATGAAAGACATTGTGAGGAAATCTGCAGACAACATCCTCACACAAGCCCAACATATGGATTAAAGCACAAGGCAGCTATCTTTATATACTATTTACCAATGACAGCTACCTTATTCTATGCAGTAAACCTAGTTGAGGAGATTGAAGAATACCTAATCTGTTGACATGTCCTGTGTTTCTTTTTAGAGCCAATGTTTACTTTGGTGTACGCACGACCTTTAAAAAGCACCTCCCCTGTGTACCTTGAGGGACACTTCAAGAGGACACAGTGATCCGTTACCAAGGCTGCGTACCAGGCCTATGGCTAAGGACTTTTGAAGTATTTAGGTCACCGGGCATGCGTGATGAGTTTGCCTTCGCAGTATCAGCCCTGTACTGAAATTGACTTCTACACTTTGTTCACTCTAAAGGTTTAACATGGCATCTTAACATGTCTTTGTATTCTGGCTTTATTTCGACGAGGGTTGACAATCAGAAGCCTTCAACTCAAATCTGCTTTTTGAGAAATGTGATGTTTAATATTTTCTACTACAAAAAAATTCTATGATTACTCAAAATGTACACTTCTCATAAAGCTCATATTATGGTACTGTCAGCAAACATTATATAAACGTTAGTAAACAAAAAACAATTTTATTATGGAAAACAGCAGAATTAAAGAAATTCTTTAATATTTCCTTACAAGTGTTGAGTTACGTCCTCCTGACGGTAACTGAACGGTAATCTGTGAGTTTATATCTTCAATCATGCCTAGGATTGACACATTTTTCAATCAGATGTTAAGCATGTTATCCCTTTGGAATGTTTTAAAAAAGAAATCATTCAATAAAGTGGGATAGGGCGCTAAACTCTGTAGCAATTCCTGGCCATTGTGCAAGCTATGAGCCTCACTCATTGTTTGGCCAAGTACAGTTACCATCGAAAGGTCGTAACTCAGAGTTAGGCTTTCTGTTAGTAAACATAGTGTGCACCATTGAGATGTGTGAAGTGTTATTTTGCTTTAAGGAAAGAGGAAGTAGAACCTTGAGTTAATGCTTCTTGGTTATCAGAATCTTGTAGGGTGTTAACAGATTTTTTGGTACCAAACCTCAATAAATCACCAAAAAGTGAGTTACGTCCTTCTGTTTTGCAACCCTTGATGTTGATGCCATTCCTCCTAGGGAGAGTGTTACCGGAGCATTTCAATGCTGCCCCAATTGCTGCAACCACCCCCAAAAAAAATCACCTCAAGACCAAACAAAGTACAGGTACCACGAGTATTACCACCACACAAATGGCCCTTATTCTTTAAATGGGCATTTCGTTCCTCCACAGCCTGCGTCCCCGCCCCCCCCTCCACTACCTAAAAAAAGTTAGATTGTTTATATCATCTGAACCGCTAGCTAGCCTAGGTAATCCATTGTGTACCTAATCTACGTTCAAATTTGGCCGTATCTGTAAGAAATTAGCACTTTTGGGGCCGTGGGAACAAGCAATTGCTCATAACACAAAACCGCAAGATCACAATCAACTCAAATTTTGGTAATCAGCTTTCTCAAGGATACTAGTGAACATGATAAACCGAAGGTGCTTGAATCACGAAATGCACCTTTAACTACCTATGTAGGTATCCCAAGCAACCTGCTTGTCAGGTTGCCCATAAGATTGCCATTGTTTATGATTTTGTTTTGTTCTTACCAATCGTCAAGTAATGATGGTATTTGAAAGGTCGTGTCTGAACTGCTTAAAACTTAGCCTTTGTATGCACCTTTAATGATGAATATTAAAAGGGACGGTCTCATTGGCCCCTTGCTATAGCAAATTGCGGGGGGTCCCAGCAGTTCTTACATTGTGGTGTGATTTTTTTTTTATATTGCTTAATGAAACAAGCAATAAAGATTATTATTTCCTCATCAGACTGACATCAAATCACTCAATAAGAGTAAAAGTTACTAAGAAGTAATTCCCCGAGCGAGCAAAATGTAAAAAGGCATATCACCACGCTTTAAATGAGTAGAAACAAAGGTATCTCTAATTGCCACCAGGTTAAAGAGATCATCACCGGTATCAGCCATGTCCAAAGGTTTAAAAAGCGATTTATATTTCCGTATTAAACCAACAATAAGACTACATTTCACATTAGCTCAATTAAACGTAGACATAAAACCATTCAATAAAAGTTACTAGAGAAGTAATTTGGCGAGTGGAGCTGGAGTGAAATAAAAGCTCATCTGGACTTATCTTTGCTTCCTCCCCCCCCTCCCATTGGTCTATAAACATGCCGGGTATTAGGCAGGATCACTTTTGAAGCCCAGCCCTATAGCCCAGAGAACTGAAAAAATGGGGGAAGATGGTTATTCTTTTATTATCATTTTAAGTTGGCATATTTTATCTCACAAGTAGGCAAAGTGTTTTTTACTAAAACCCTTCCATATTCCATGTCTAATGGTACATCCCAAAGTGGTTATCACATGAACTTTTAAAAAAGGTTACTTTGTTGAATAGGCTAATGCCCTGAAATCAGTAGTAGCAAAATAACATTATGCAATTTAAAGTTGCTCACTTAAGTTGATTAGATCTAGTCATCGTAACAGCGTGCATCTGTAGTTTCACATAAAGGGGCTTTGACCGCCCCAGTGTAATAATGATACTATATTAAATGAACACTGCATGATAGACATGATGATATTATTTATGCACATGAAACAACCCCTAAGCGGACACAATATGATTTGATTTGCTACATGAGCACACAAAACTGTCACATTTCAGATAAAACCATCTGTCGATATTAATTAGCTTCATGAAATTGAACCATTAATCACATTACCTTTAGGACATGTATTGTATATGAACTCATCAACAGAAGTCCAAATGAGCTAATTAAGCTTGATAGTAGGCAGAATTGATGTTCCTCGCTAATGTCATCATCTTTCTTCACCCAACCTTGAACATGCGATGCCGGCGTTACCTGTTTATTTCAGGTGTGATTCCAGGAGCAGTGGAGTCATTTGCGTGTGAAGCAACCAAAGTTAATTAAGATTTTATTTTAACTACCATTGCTCTACCTGTCTTAAGTCATCATCTTTCTTTGCTCAACTCTGCCAGGTATTGGCAAGCTAGGAAAGAATTGGGGAGATGGAAAAGGAGGAGAGCTGCTGTAAAATAGTCAAAAGTTGGCCATTGAGATTCCTTCCCTTCCCTTCCTCTCCCCTTTAACCTTCCTTCCCGCTTTTTCCTCCTCCCTCCCTCGGCCCCCTTCACCCCTTTCCCTGCCCTCATTCCTCTTCACTTTCTTTCTTTCCTTTCTTCCCTCTTCCCTCCCTTCACCCCTCCTCCCCACACTCCCTCTTTCCTTCAAACTCTCCTCCCGCCTCCCTCCCTCCCCCACCGACTCCCTCCTTTTCCCTTTGTATAACCCCTTCCCCGCATCATTCTTCCTATAACCCTTTCCATCCCTCTCCCTCTCCCCTTCCCCGCGCTCACCAACAAATGTTGGAGATCACACACCGGGGCATTACATCCACCACACATTGTAACTGTTCACACAAACATGGTTCTAGGGAGGGGGAGATGCAATTGAAGAAGCGGCAAAGTTTCCCAACAAAATTTGCCGGAATTGTAGACAAGCCAGCAAGCCATTAAAGTTACACTCTGGGTAAAATTCCTTAGTATTGACCATTTTAACTTATACATAAGCCAAGCCACATTTGGTCAGATACAACTTCATCCAGGAAATCTTGTTATTCAAGAAGGTACCGGGGGCTAGCATTTCACAAGACGACATCCTGAGACTAAAAACGTTCTCACTCATTGTGTCAAGTAAATCAGATGCTGCAACAGAAATTTAATGACATATAAATAAGTTAGTTGTGTAATTTTCTAGCCATGCGATAAGTGACGGCTATCCGATTACTGTCCATTCAATCCACGATGGCAACCCTAATAACATGTTTTCATGGATACATGTATGGGGGTTTTGAGATTTGTATTTTGCACTTACGTGCACTTAATTAGCCATTTTTGATCATGAATATATGTCATGGGGAACATATTTCTCAACATTTTAACTATGGTGGTATCAAATGATCAGAGTTCGATTCAATTTGATTGAATTGGGTAAAATTTGACGAATGATTTAATAAGATCCCCACTGACTATGGTCCATTTCTCTTCCTCCAATCAGTGATCTCATAACCTTGACGCAGCATTTACGCCTGCGTCAGATGACCCGTTTTTTGTACCGTGTGTAAAACACTGTCACGTTTAAGCCCGCATAAGGTTACTTAATGCGACCATCTAAAATCTTGCACTGCCTTCACTGCACGGAGGTAGGGAAATGGAGTAGAGTCTTAGTTTTGGACATGTGTTCGTCCATGGTATTTGGCAACCCAATTGGGCTACAACCCTAATGGAATGAAATATTTTTTTACATGTTTTGTCCACTTTTATTTAATTCGTAAGAATAATTGCAGCCTAACCTTTGACCTAATCTTTAACCTTAAACAAAACAAATGTTATTCCCAGTATCAAGGGTGGGGATAAAAGGTAGTCTAGCCTATGGGCACCACCACTGGCCAAGTTTGTTATGCCTCCCTTTTTGGGATCTTATTAGTTGAGGGACCTTGTTATACTAATTATACCATTTGACCTGAAGCCACCAGCATCCAAGGACAACACTACTAAATGGATTTAGGCATTTACTTGCACAACTCCTCTGTGTTCAGTGGCGTACCGACCGGGGGGGCAGGTGGGTGGCATTTGCCCCGCCCTCTGGCTCGAAAAAGCGGACGATATGGCCCCACAATATGCATTTTGATCCCTCTTTTCAGGGAATTTCGACCAATTTCAGCCTAAATTTGGGTAAAAAATTAAGTAAATTCGCTGATGTTTCGCAGCTCTACAAGGCGCATATTCCGTCAAGTTATACCAAATTTGAGGCAAATCACTGGACGACTTAAAATTTGGCCCTCCTCGGGCGGTAGCGACTAAAATTTTTGCCCCCTCTGATCGACTTGCCATGGTACGCCACTGTCCGGTTCCTTTTACTTTAACATTCATTCAACAGCCTTTTCTGCTCACGGACATATAACTACAACAAATGCTTGGTATTTTCTTTATAAATACAAGCACAATTGCAGGAATTCGGGCCAAGAATAGCATCACCAAGTTACCCTACCACCCTTTCCTTTTTACATCGCTCCACTATGTCACAGCCTAAGGTCCAACTTAAGGTACAACCATGCATTTACCTCTTGGCTATAGCTTACTCAGTTTGTAATTGCAATTAAAAATATGCAACCCTCAATCAATAACACCTATTTTGTTGAAAGCACCACCAATTTTCCAAAAAATTGAAATATTGCAAAGTAATGACATATCATATGAAATAGGCAGGAAATAGCACCATCTAAATTCGCATCTATTAGTTGTTCAGTTTGTTCAAGAAATCAAGTTAATACACGCATATCCCTCTACCAAGTTGGCACTTTAGGAGTTTTCAATGGTCACTGTGTTGTTATTTTTTTTACTTTGTGCTGCCGGTATTGAGTGTCATCCTCGCCTTTTCTGGGTCTTGGTCTGATCCCGTTTTCCATTGTCTGACACAAGATGCTTGGCTGTATTCTCTCTGTTGGGATCCCTGAGTGAACTATTCTTGTTTTTTTTTCCATTGATATCAATATGTAATAATGTAGCTTGTGTGAGTAGAAGGATTTGGTGGACCATATATGTATGTTTGCCTCCAACCACCAAACTAAGTACAGGTATAAAAAAAAAAAAAGATCTGGTGTGTATGAATTTAAACCAAGGAGGGTTTCCAACTGATTGGAGCGATTACGCCTACTTGCATATTGATTATGGTCCGCGTGTTAGTATCGCCGGTAGTAACACTGCAATGCCCTATGGCTCGAAAAGTTGGGGAATTTGTGAAGCTCCTTCCCAGGAAAGGTGGCCATTTGGAGGGAAACTTGGCATTTGGAGGAAAATTTTACATCGATACACGGCCAATTTCTTCATGGTAAGTTATTACCACAAAGTACGAGCTAAACCACCGAGTAGGACCATGGATTACCCACCCACCAGACGTACTCGCCGGCCAGGAGTCCGTGTATTTTTGCCGCATAGACTATAGTGTCACACAGCGGCTGTCTCACTGTTCGTGAGTGCTACCATGTTACAAACCGGCTCTCGCGTCGCGGCGGTATTTCTCATGGCCCCTTTTGTTTTTTTATTTGATATTTTTGGCATATATTTGCATTTTTTATTTTATTACAAGTTCGTGATTATGGGGGTTTTTGATGATGCCCGTTTTGAATTTCGTAATGAAGTTTCCTAAAAAACGTTCAAAAAATGCTAAACGGAGCCAAGTTGGTAAATAGCGGCCCTCATTTCATGAAATATTTTTCATCCACTCTCAAACTGGCGTCGTGGTAACCGCGGCGTAGCTAACGTCGGTAAGCTGCGTGTGTATCCTGTACTGTCATACATCAAAATCCACCTTCTCTCCACCTAGTGGCAACTACAATGTTAGCCATTGGGGTAGGTAAAGCAGAGTAGCCCCGTTACTGTATACCTAATAACAGTACTTTGCAAGCCGTATCTTGCAGCTACCGCCACGCAATTAGCCCAGTGTGTACATGTGCATTAGCTGCGCGGTAGACATGGTGTAGCTGCCTTGTCCGTATAGCTACCACGTGAGTAAGAATCCGGCCGTGTAATAGGTAAATCTGGGAAATGTGACATCTTCCCGTGAAATTTACATTTTTCAACCCCTGTCAATGCCCATTGAGAATGTAAAGTGCAACTTTTGGTTGAGGTTTTGCATCTTTCAGACATTTTTCTCAGCCTTTTTTTACCATTTTTTATAAGCAAAGTGTTAAATGAAAGAGCAAGACCTACCAACAAATTGTAATATTTCGAAAACTTCAAAATGTATTGGACTTGGGCAAAATACTGATCGCAAAACAATTGCCTATATACTTTTTGGGTGCCAACTGGATATATTGTTATGCGTTTGAGCCACATGCCTGCATCTCATCTCCCAATTTTTGATTCCTTGATCCTTTTCAATCACATTTTAACTTGCACATGTTAGTTTTTTGACCAACCATGCTCCAGAGCAGGTTTCCCTCACTATTACCGGTGCTCAAAGGGCAGTTATTGGATTTTCTAATCCTTTTTGGCCTTTAAGAAATTTTTATTCCTCAACCTGAAAACATTATGACAATTTTCACATATTTTAAAAAGAAGCAAGAGTGAGATTCAAACCCCAGACCACTGTTTATGAAGTCAGCTACCTAACCACGAGACCATCGAGACTTGTGTGCCAGATTTTGCATTCTAATCCTTGGTAACGTTTTCAAATAAATCAATACTGCTATGTGATCAGCACATCCATGTAAGAAATTGCTGCACTCTGGAACGACAAACACAACTTTATGCTCCAGGAGCATAATTGGTGGTCAAAATCTCATGTAATTTTTTTTTAAACTCAGTGTCAATGACCCCATGACATTTTTTTGCATTCCATACGTCACTGCACTCACATGATCCTGGAGCAAAATGTTTTAGAGTACACATTTGCTCTTCCATTGCTCTTTGTTTCTGTTCAATTATGCACCTTTTTTTTTTCGGTTTGTCAGGTTTCCTTTGCTCCTAATGTTTGTTGGAATCATACACTGATTACAAACTTTCCTCCTCTTGAGGAGTTTTGAGTCTTGTTGCATATACTTCCTTATTTCTTCCAAAAGAACTTCCATCTGTTTTTATCCTTTTAATATCTCTCCCCCCTTGTGCTATCCTTTCATCCTAAGCATCTGCACAGATATCTGTACTCGTAACAGTGGCGTAAGCCAGATGGGGGCAGCTTCCTCCCCCCCATGTAAATCTGCCCCCCCTTGTCCCCCCCTGAAAAATTTGTGATTTTCTGCACACATGTCCAATTTACAATAAAACAACATAGGCCTATACAAGTTTATTATAGACTAACATATTTTTAATATGTCTAATGGCGGATTAGTGTTGTACACGTTTTGTTTTGTGTGCGCCTAACGGCCTGCCACACCCCATATCTTTCTCCAAGTTTTTCAATCATTATGTCTACTTGTTTGTCATCTCTGCACAATGTATTTTATACTGTTGATAGTATTTACACCATGGATCTACTGTGTTATTTATATGACTTACTCTGCAATCTTTTGCAAAGTACATTATGTAAAATGTGATGCATTTGCTCACTAGCGTATAACAGTGGTAAAATACCGTCAAAATTGCCTGTTTTTTTACACTTCAATCTAACAACGACTTGATAACGCAAGTTCTGTTTGATTTCTAACATAGCAGTTTAAACTATTTTATTAATTTCTAATCCTATATAATTAAATTACGTATTAAATTGCAGATAGTATTGCGTTTTTCGTTTGAAAAAAAATCAGCACTGTTTAGCTTCTTCTTCTGCGTAATACCGTAAAAACGGTTTTTGCACTTCATCTTCAACCACTCGAGAACGCAGTTCTGTTGGATTTCTAGAACGTCGCATGTTAAAACCTTGTTTTATTAGTTTGTCTAGCATTTAATTCAATTACTATTAAATGGAAGATAATAGTGCGTTTTCGTTTTAAACTCATACGTTTTAACTTTCAGTATATATATACAAAACCCTGCGAAATACCCGTTAAAAAAAGACGGTTTTGCACTTTAAACTCTACAACCACTTGAGAACGCAAGTTCGGTTTGATTCCGGAACGTAGCATTTCAACCTTATTTATTCATTTTTCTATACATATATAATTCAACAATGAGACGGAGAGGGTGGAAGGGGGGGGAAGCGTGTAAAAGTGTGCAAATATCAAAAGAATAAAGAAAAGGTTACTATTGGAATTGTAGATAGCATTGCTTTTTCGTTTTAAAAATCATAACGTTATACTCCTGCGAAATACCGTAACAAAAACCTGTTTTTTTTTGGGGCACTTTTCATCACACAAACCACTTGAGAACGCAAGTTCTGTTGGATTTCTCAACGTAAGCATTTTAAACCTTATTCAGTAATTTTCTTTACAATGTATACAAATCACATTAGTGTAGGTACTAGTGCGTTTGGATTTAAAATCATTAGGATTTCCTTTTCGTCATTTTTGGGACACCCCTTCATTATAATTCCTTTTTCATGGTTTGGACCCCTTTGCTGCCCACTCTCATTTTTCAACATCTACAGCTGTATTAAAATTTCAGTGATTTTAGAGGCGATTCTGAGTATTGTAGACAAAAAAGGCTAAATTTAAAATATTTTTAACATGTATAACCGCGAGTGCCTGTGACTGAATTAACCCTCTTTTAACATTCGCACAGTTTGTGATTGTTGCCATTTTGTCAGCACATTATCACATTTTGGGTACAACGCTATAGAAGCGAAGATGTATCAAACTTCTGCTCAAGGTTTCCCGTTCTTTATATGCTGATACCAATTATGGTACAATTTTCTGCATAGTAAAAAGCATTGATGATATTTATTTGTTCAAATATTATGGCTATTTCTACAAATTTGGACCAAATCTATGATAAAATTATGACATTTGGGTATCTGGGGACTTTTTTCAACCATATTTTAAATACAAATCAACAGGTAGTGTATCAGAAATTCCTGAATTTATGAAGAAACTTAAAACCATTCCAAAATTACATAGCAATTATTATAGCAAAATGTTCCAGATTTTATCTTAACACATTACAGACCCTTTTTTTGTGCTCATCGTACCCATATGGTCACGAAATTATGTTCATAGGGGATCACGCAATGGTTTCGTGTTGTGTGTGTTAAAATACGTGCTGTTAACACAATCATTTCATGTACGCCTAATTAATATGCCACGTTTACTACACAATGTCTATTATATTCCAGTCCAATCATATTGACAAATCGGTATGCCACGGGAATCATAAGGAAAATGAGGAAACAATGCAAATGGTAGTGATTTGTTAACAAATCGCACGGTATTCACCCAAATCTTGATCCTTTCTTTCTACATTCCTTAATACGATATTCATTGAATACCGTTGCCAGAGCCCACAGTTCTATGGAACGTAGATTGAATACCGTCACAGAGGGTATATCACTACATGTATTTCTTAATAAAATCAGATGAAACAAGCACAAAATCGTCGTCTCTCACATGGTTCGGCGGGGAAGACAGTGATTCGGATCAGAGGAAACCAAGTTCGAACCCCGGTGGTGATTATTTTTTCCTGAAGCCTTCCCTTTCTTGAAAACTTTAAGAAGCATTTCTGTCTTCCCCTATTGAAATCACCAGTTATGGATGAACGTGAGGTTTTACTTCACAATTTTATGGTACTGAAGATTTTGGCTACAATAAATTTCACTTGAATTAAAGGAAAGTAAAAAAAAAATAAAATAAAGGATTTACTATTAGGAGCGGGGTAAATGAAATTCATTAAAAAGGGATTTACTCTAAGAATAGCGGGGTAAAACGAAACTAATAACATGCATCAATAAGGGTACTGATGTTTTTTATTGGCACTATTATCACGACAATATTGCTATGTATATAATATCATTCTAGTTCTCTGTTGGACTAAATATTCACTTTTAATAATATTTGACCCGGTACCTGAAAACAGAAATAGCTTGCACAGAATGGCTTGGACTGAGTTAGAGATGGTTTGGACTTGGGTCTCATTACAATATTTTATGAGTTATATAATTTATTGACAGTACTGTAACCTATAATTACAAAGATCAAATAAGGATTTTGCTTTTGAGTATTTTACAATGAAGTTTTCTATCAACCCCATTTGTTAGCTCAACCTTAATTGCCTAGAGTAATGTTGCTTGTTGGAATTTGTCCCTTTTTATCCCATCCACTCCTGCACTAGGCAACTCAAGAAAAGATAATAAATTGCATCACCATGCCTATACCTGGCGACTAACACGTCTTATCAAAGTTTCACAACGTTTGTATATATATGTCCTACGCCCCCTCCCCTACCCCCCCACCAATCAATGTTGGATTCTTCTCCAATGAAACCAGATTGCAGGATTCAACATTACCGGGAAGGGGGGGCAATTAAAAGCATTCGAACATGCTTGACAGATTATTTCAGATAGATATCATACACATGGCGTCAGACTGACACAGATGTATTGCAGAATTGCTTTTACTCACTAATCTTGGATCATATCTAATTAAAATTAGTAGATAAGTTTGACCTAGTAATCTAAAGCATTGTTTTTCCACCCCACCCATCAACTACCCACCCCATACATGTATATTAAGAGGTATGTAAATAATAGACAATGCTCGTTATGCGCGGAAAAGGACCAAAAGTTTTCGTAATGTTTTTTGATTATATTTTTGGTACTGGGATTGTTAATGTTCTACACAGCTCTACACTGCTGAATTCACCATGTATGACTCTCACCACCTATCTTGGTGCTCACCATGTTGACTAAGGTGAATGGAGACCCGCTCACATAGGAAAGTTACTTGGTCCAGTAATGCATAAAATGGATCTGTGTAAGCTACAGTAGTTGCCAAACCCGCGATTCGGTAGGCCAATTGGCGACTTTCGCTACTCGCCCGCGAACTGCAAAGGCCCAACGCAATTTCGCGTACTTTTGGGCTACTTTCACTTTCTAAGGCGACACGCCGCGACATCGTAAAAGAAGTAGCGCTTTATGAGAAAAATGTGATTTGAATAGGCTTTTACCGTGTTCTTACATACACAAATGATGTTCTTGCTACACACAAGCCTGCAACTCAAGTCAGACAAAATTGGAGCACTCACTGGGACGACGTATGAAATTTGCACCCCATATGGCGGGAGACATAAAAATTTGCCCCATTCTGGATTGACTGCCTCGGTACGCCACTGTCCCGTGTTTGTACTTTACATTCAACAGACTTTTTCGCCTCCGGAATATAACTACAAATGCTTGGTATATCATCTTTATAAATACAAGCGACAATTGCAGGAATTCGGGCCAAGAATAGCATCACCAAGTTTACACTACCACCCTTTCCTTTTTACATCTTTCCACCTGATGTAAACGCCTAAGTACAACTACGGGTCAACCATGCATTTACCTCTGGCTATAGATTTCTCAGTTTTAATGCAATTAAAAAATATGCAATCATCAATCAATAAACAGACCTATTTGTTGGAGAGAACCCCAATTTTCCAAAAAATTAAATATTTGCAAAGTTGCATTCAGTATGAACACACAGGCACGCGAAATAGCACCATGTCTCATGCTCATCTGTGTGTCAGTTGGATCAAGCAAGTAAGTTCGATACAGATATCCCTCTACCAGAAGTTGCACTTTATGGGTTTCAATGTCACTGTGTGGTACTGTTGCTGGCCGGGTATTGGTGTCAGCATGCTGTTCTAGGTCTTGGTCTGATCCCGTTTCCATGTCTGACACAAGATTGCTTGGCTGTATGCTCTTTGTTGGGATCTGAGTGCAACTATTTTGTTTTGCCTGATAGCAAGATGTAATAATGTAAGCTTGTGAGTAGAGGTTTTCTGGTGGACCATATATGTATTTTGCCTCCAACCACCAAACTAAGTACAGGTAAAAAGAAAAAAATATATTTATGTTTTTTCCTTTTTTGAATTTAAACAAAAGGGTTCCAACTGATTGAGCGCTTACGCTACTTGCAATATTGATATGGTCCGCGTGTTAGTACGCAGTAGTACCATGCCATTGAGAATGTAAAGTGCAACTTTTTGGTTGAGGTTTTGCATCTTTCATACATTTATCTGCCATTTTTACAATTTTTACAGCAAGTGTTTAAATGAAAGAGCAAGACCTAGCCAACAAAGTGTATATTTAGTCGAAAACGTTTCAAAATTATCGGACTTTGGCTCAATCCTATTCGCAAACTGCCTAGATACTTTTTGTGCCACTGTATATTTGTTATGCGTTTTCGAGCCACACCGCATCCCATCTCCAGTTTTGATTCCTGATCTTTTCAATCATCATTGTTAACTTGCACAGTTGTTTTTGACCACAAACCGTGCTCCAGGAGCAGGTTTCCTCACATTACCTCAAAGCATTATTGGTTTTCTACATCCTTTTTGGAACTTAAGAATTTTTCTTCCTCTAACCTGAAAAAAATATGACAATTTTCACATATTTTAAAAGAAGCAAGCCGTTGAGATTCGAACACCAGACCACTGTATTATGACGTCAACTACTAACCACAAACCAGTGAGGCTTGGTGTGCCCATATTGCAATTCTAATCCTTGGTAACGTTTGCAGAATAAATCCATACTGCTATTGTGATCAGCACTCAATGTAATAAATTGCTGCAACCTGGGCCGATTCAACACAAACTTCTGCTCCAGGAGCATAATTGGTGGCAAATCTCCTGTACTTTTTTTTTAAACTCAGTGACATGACACATGACAGTTTTTGCATTCCTACGTCACTGCACCTCACATGATCCTGGAGCAAATGGTGTAGAGTACACATTGCTTTCCATTGCTCTTTGTTCTTTTTTCAAGTTTGCTCCCATTTTTTCGTTGTCCCTGTTTCTGTCCATATGTCATTGTTGGAAGCATACACTGATACAAACTGTCCTCCCATGAGGAGTATAGTCTTTGTGTGCATAGTACTTCCTTATGTCTTCCAAAAGAACCCATCTTGTTTTTATCCTTTTAAATATCTCTCCCCTTGTTGCTATCTTTCATCCTAAGCATCTGCACCAGATATCTGTACTCGTAAACAGTGCGTAGCCAATGGGGGGCAGCTTAGCCCCCCATGTGAAATCTTGCCCCCCCCCCTTGTCCCCCTGAAAATTGTGATTTTCTGCACACGTGTCCATTACAAATAAAACAACATAGGCCTATACAATTTTATTATACTAACATATTGTAATTATAGGCTACATGGCGGATTTAGTGGTGTACACGTTGGTTTGTGTGCGCCTAAACAGGTGGCCACACCCATTCTTTGTCCAAGTTTTTCATCATTATTTCTACTTGTTTGTCAAATTCTGACAATGTAGTTTATACTGTGATAGATTACACAATGGAACTAGGTTATTTTTATATGACTTACTACTGCATCTTTTCAAAGTACATTATGTAAAAAATGTGATGATTTGCTAACTAGCAGTAGAAACAGTGGTAAAATATCCTCAAAAATGGCCTGTTTTTACACTTCAATCTACAACCCTGAGAACCGCAAGTTCTGTTGCATTCCTAGGAACATGCATTTTAACCTTATTTATCTAATTTTCATACATATATAATTAAATACTATAAATTGCAGTAGTATTGCGTTTTTCGTTTTAAAATCATACGTTTTAGCTTCTGCGACAAATACCGTAAAAAAAACTGGTTTTGCACTTCAATCTACAACCACTGAGAACGCAAGTTCTGTTGGATTCTAGAACGTAGCATTTTAAACCTTTTTTATTGTTTTCTAGGCATATATATTCAATTTAACTATTAAATTGAAGATAATAGTGCGTTTCGTTTTAAACTCAAGCGTTTGAACTTTCAGTATATACAAAAAAAACGCGAAAGACCGTTAAAAAAAGACGGTTTTTGAACTTTAATAAAAACCCATTGAGAACGAAAGTTCTGGTTGATTCCTAGAACGTAGCATTTCAAACCTTATTTATTCATTTTCTATACATATATAATTCAATACTATGAATTGTCCGATAGCATTGCGTTTTTCGTTTAAAAATCAGACGTTAGCTCCTGCGAACGACCGTAAAAAAAACACGGTTTTTTGCACTTAATTTACAACCACTTGATGACGCAAGTTATGTTGGATTTCTAGAACGTAGCATTTTAAACCTTATTTAATTAATTTTTCTGCCATGTATGAACTCAATTCACTATTAATTGTAGGTAATAGTGCGTTTTGATTTTAAAATCATTAGGATCTTTTCATCGTTTTGGACCCCTTCATTAGAATTCCTTTATGGTTTTGGACCATTGGATGCAACATATCTATTTTCCAACAAATCTACAGCTGTAGTAAAATTACAGTGTTTGAGGCGATTCTGAGTATTGTAGACAAAAAAAAAGGCTAAATTAAAATTATTTACATGTTACCGCGAGTGCCTGTGACTGAATTAACCCTATTTTACTCGCACAGTTGGTGCATTTTGCAGAACAGTAGCACATTTGGGTACAAACGCTATAGGAAAGCGAAGCTGATCAAAATTCTGCTCAGGGGTTCCTTGATGTTATATGCTTATACCAATTGGGTACAATTTTCTGCCATAGAAAAAAGGATGGAGGATATTATTATTTGTTCAAATATTATGGCTATTTATTACAAAATTTGGACCAAATCTAGGAAAAAATTATGACATTTGGGTATCTGTGAATTTTCAACCCATTATTTAATACACTAAACACATGTAGTGCACCAGAAATGTCTGAATTAGTGAAAGAATTACGTAAAAAACCATCCAAAATTACATAGCAATTATTATAGCAAAATAAGTTACATATTTTCATCTTAACAAATATAAAGACCATGTTTTGTGCTCACGTACAATATTGAACGAAATTATGTTCAAGGGGATAACCCAATGGCTTTCGTGGTGGTGTGTAAAAAAGCGGCGTGTTCAAACAATCTTTTCACGTACGCCTAATTAATTTGCCAAAGTTTAACACACGATGTCTATCGTATTCTATTCAAATCATATTTAAATCGGTATGCCACGGTAATCATAAGGGAAAATGATGGAAACAATGCAAAATGGTAGTGATTGTTAAACAAATCGCACGGTATTCATGGTATTGAAACCAAAAAAATCTTGTCCTTCTAATTCTTACAATAATCATTGAATACCGTTGCCAGAGCACACAGTCTATGGGGAAACGTGATTGAATACCGTCACAGAGAGGTAATAAATAACTACATGTATTTCATAATAAAAATCAGATGACAAGCACAAAAATGTCGTCTCTCACATGGTCAGGGGGGAGGACAGTGATTCTGATACAGAGGAACCAAGTTCGAGCCCCGGTGGTGATGTTTTTCCTGAAGCCTTCCCTTTCTTGAAAACTTTTAAGCATTCTGTCTTCCCTAATTGAATCACCCGTTATGGAATGAACGTGAGTTTACTTACAATTTATGTACTGAAGATTTTGGCTAAATAAATTTCACTTGGAATTAAGAAAGTAAAAAAAAATAAACAATTAAAGTTCAACTTTCGTGTTTTTTTTATTTGCATTTTTAATATAAAATGCATCATAAGGGTTACTGATGTTTTTTATTGTCACTATTATCACGAAATAATTGCCATGGATAATATATCATTGCTAGTTCTCTGCTGGACTTAAATATTCACTTTTAATAATATTTGAATGCCCGGGTAAACCTGAACAGAAATACTTGAACGAAATGCCTTGGACCTGAGTTAGAGATGGCTTGGACTTGGGTCTCATACACTATTTTATGAGCCATTAATTTATTGACAGTAATGTAACATATATATTTACAAAGATCCAATAAGGATTTGCTTTTGAGTTTTTAATAAGGAGGTTTTCTATCAACCCCGTTGTTTTAGCTCAAACACTTATATCGCCTAAGAGTAATTTTGCTGGTTGGAATTTGTCTTTTTAATCCCATCACATCCGTTCACTAGGCAACTCAAGGAAAAAGATAATAAATTGCATCACCATGACTATACCTGGCAACTAAATGTTTTAATAAAAGTTTCACAACGTTTTATAATATATGTCCTACCCCCCCTCACCTCAACCCCCACCATCAATGTTGGCTTCTTCTCCAATGACAACCAGAATTTGCAGGATTCAACTGACCGGGGGAAGGGGGGGGGCATAAAAATCATTCGAACTGCTTACAATATATTGCAGATATATATCATACAACATGCGGGCGGCAGGACTGACACATGGTGTCATTGCAGAAATGGTCTTTTTTAATCACTAATCTGGATCATATAATAATTAAAATTAGTAATCAGTTTGACCTAGTAAATCTAAAGCAGTGTTTTTCCACCCCACCACCACATCAACCCTACTCCCACACCATACATGTATATTAAGAGGTATTTACATAATAAGGAAGCAAATGCGCTTTATGCAGCAAAATTGTTCTTACTGTTTTGAATTATATTTTTGGTACTAGGATGTTATGTTCTACCAGCTCTACACCTGCTGAATTCACCATGTATTACTCTCCCCACTACTTGTGCTCAGCCATGCTTGACTAAGGTGAACAGGAGGACCCTGCTCACAATAGGAATTACGTGTCAAGTATTGGCAAACAAGGATCTGTGTACGCTCTATACTTCCTTCTTGGCCTCTGTGTACTAGGCCTATGCCTTGAATGAACAAGTTTTTACACTGAAAAACTACATATGGTTCTGTGTGAAAGGATGTAATTCATCACATTGGTTTCTCAGACACCAATTCCTTGTACAGTAAACTCATCAGTAACTTCAAAATGATTTACTTTATGTGGTGATGTTGAAAACCAAAACCTGGCCACTCTCGAGATAACTTGCAACTCAAAAAACGTGAAATACACCTACACAGATTGAATTGTGTCAGATTGATGCTAGTTGTTCTAAAATACCAGTATCTTGCACTTCTCTTGACGTCCATCTCAACTGTCTAGATAGGGGTACTCGCTCTGGTTCCAGAAAACTAAAACACTTTGCATAAAATAGGGTTTTTTTTTGCCACACCTTTAGTTACTTCAGATGACACTGAAAAGTGCCCTTGACCTCACTCCAAAAATATCCCAGGCCTCCTCGACAGTACCCTCTACAAGAAAAGCTTCAGTTTGCACCAAATTTGCACTATGGAATGCACGCTCCGTGAGGAACAAGATTCCAATTATGTGTGATTGATAGATCTAGCCGTATGCTATGCTGTTAACAGAAACTGGCTCAATGGTGATCACGCGATCATCGTGAAAGCGATCTCATACCACCTGACCTAATTACGAATTACATCACGTTCTCGTAAAAACAGATCAGGAGGTGGCGTTTAGTATTCTTCTACGCCAAGGCTTTAATGTACCAAACAATGAGCCTCGGTCTTATGCATCTTTTGAATACATTGATGTCAATCAAGCTCTCAGTTTCATCATCATTACGACTTCATTGGGATTTATAGACCTCAGAAAACATAAGACAAGAATCAACTGCCACCCATTTTCTTTGATGAATTGCTCTGCGTTCCTGAACACATGTTTTAGAGCCTGGAACTGCTATGAGTTGCGGCGATTTTACTTCCATGTAGAGAATCTGCAGACAGGGAGCTGAAATTTGTGATTTTTGACTTGCCAGACTAAATCAGCATGTCTCGTTCCAAAAACATGTGATGGTCATACTCTTGACCTCCTTATTTCAGTTCGTTCTGATAATTTGATAATCTAACATACCACCACGAATACCTTCCGTCTGATCATGCTGCCGTTAAATGCTTGTTAAATATTGATAGACCAAAGCCTGCAAAGAGGGAATCAAAAGGCGTAAACACAAGAAATGATATTCTGTGTTCGCCAGGACATCCTGGACTCTGTTGTATACATTTCACCTTTATTCCAATTTGGACTCGCTTAGTGATCAATTTTGAATCTGTACTAGTAATCTACGTGATAAGCACGCACCCTTAATCACACGTACACTTATCTACTGTGGGAACCCTGCATGTTCCGTGTTCCAATGATCAACTCCGACGCGGCAATATAGTCCAAGGACTTCGAGACGACCGGTTTTCTTGCTTCTTCCGCGTGCGCGCCCCTACGCTTTTCTGGCATCTCCCCTCTTCTCATCCCCTACTCAGTGTGTGTGCCACCAATTTGTCTCCTATCTAGTTTTTGCAAGCGTCTTGTTCAAAGAGCCTTACTGTTTTCTTACTAACCATCCAACATTCGATCACTGAAGCTTAAGCCAACTATTCATAAGCTACAATGAAAACTGTGACTCGCGTCCAATGATCCGTAAGCATTAACCAGGTTGAAACACCAAAGTCTTCTAAAGTCTTGCCTTCAGAAAACTCCTTCATCCATCCCCATTGTTGAATCATTTCTCAATTCTTTGCAGACAAATCCGTCGCATTAAGGCTGAAACTTGATAATAACACCTCCATCCGAAATCTATTTGGCAGTTGCATCAACCACCAACTACAGGTCTTCACCGGGGTCAAAGTCACTACTGAGGTTCTGGGAGAAAACATTATACTGAGGCACATTCATCCTCTGATCGAACTGATACCTACCTACTGGTTAATGAAGAAATGTATTGATGAACTTGTGCCAATTAAAACCAAACTCAATCAATCTTTCATGTGAAAATGGCTTTTCCTGAGGCTTTCAAACTTTCCCACATACATAACATCTCTATCAAAAACCCAACCTGGACTCTGAGAATTAAAAAACTATCGGCCAGTAGGAAATTCTGACAGTTTCTGCTTCTAAAAACTCGTGGAACGTGCTGCTACACAGCAAATCCAAACCACCTTTCTGAAAACAACCTCCACGCCAGATATGCAGTCTGCTATATACATCCACCACAGCACGGAAAACCTGCCACTCCTACGGTTACAATGAGTTTTATTAAGCAGCTGACAGAGGCTGAATCTGTGCTCATACTCCGTGATTATTCAGCTGCATTTGGACCATCAACCATGAGATCTTGCTTGTTTAAACGTTCGGTATGAACAATTTGGAATAACTGGTTCTTCTTTAGCTTGGTTTGAACAGACTTCAATAATTAAAAATCTTAAAAAAAAAAAAAAAAAAATCATGAATTTCTTCACCCATGATCTTGATGAAGGAGTGCCACAGGGGTCGTTTTGGCACATTTGTCCTTCCATTATTTGATACATATCCTCTTTGAGAGCACATAATAGAGCTCATGGCATAAATTAGAATGATTTATGCAGATGACACCACAAACATGTGTTGTTTTGAAGAGATCAGGCTTGCATGATCTGTTATTCCCAGACTTGAACGATGCATCAAAGCATCAAGGCATGGTCTACTGCCAATACAAAATAAAAACTCAATGAGAAAGAACGGAAGTCTTCACATTACTCACGCTATAGGAATCATTCATCTTTACCATCTGTTCCATTGGGGATTCTCAACTCGATTCTGTGTCACAAGCTAGAATTGTGTAATTGTTGAAAATAACCTTCAGCCGGATATACATCTTAACAACATATGGAGCTCTGCCTCACTTGCCTCTTCACAAGCTCGGTCAGATTCGCCAGTTCTGATCAGAAAAAACCACCGAAAAGTAGTTAATGCTTTGTTACATGTCGCCTTGATAACTGTAACAGTCTCCTTAATGGACTTACTGACTCTCAAATCGCTAAATTACACGCATACAAAATTTGCTGCAAGCTTGTAACTATTAATGATCCCGTGATCATATTTCTCCAGTTCTTCAAGATTTTCAATGGCTACCCTGTTTTAAACCGGATTATCTACAAGATTCTCTCACTACAAGTGTTATTCATGGCTGTGCCTCTCTCCTCAAAGAACTTCTACTTCTGCAAACGTTTCAAAACCTCTACAACTCGTTCAAACTCGCAATCATTACTTGTTCTGAACTTTCAACACAAAAATCATATGTCCAGTGTACTTTCTCTGTTGCTGCACCTACTTTATGGAATCAGCTTCCACTGCATGTCAAGACGGCAAACTCTTGATCAAGTTTAAATCATCTCTAAGGACCTCATGTGTATTTGCAATTGCCTATATGCTAACCTGTAATCTATGTTGTATTTGCTATTGTCATGTATTCTCTTTCTGTGTTCTTTCTCCAGCGCATTGGGACTGTGTGGTAATGCGCTATATAAGAATGGTGTATTATTATTGATTATTATTACAAGGTTACCTGACCGTACCCTCACGTATTGTAGATTAGCAAACATATGAAAATGGCGTTTTTAAAAACGCACCGCACGTGGGACTGTACAGTACGTGGCCAAACCCCCCCTTTCAGATTTCGATCCACTGTGGAAAGAATTTGTGTCTAACCCGGCGAACCGGAAAATTTAAGCCCCTGATGCTTGCCCCCCTGAAAATGTTGTTTCCCCTGTGCCCCCCTGAAAAAAAAGGCTTACGTCACCACTGATCGTAAAGCTTTTCTACTTCATGATTTTTCAATTTTATGTATGGTTTGCCATGTATTTAGTCCTATTTTTGGCTCTGCATGTTCAGGTCCTTAAGTTGAATCAGACAGAATCCGTCAGAACAAGTGAAGTGACAATCAACTTGACCTTGGAGTGAATTAAGGGCTTTCCTCCATACTCCATAACGAGCCGTATAGACATTACTTACTCCATTACAACAAACAACCACAATGACTTGATCTTCTGATAAACTTTACAATAAAATGCCTTTAAAATGCATGGAGAAAACTACACCGGCAAAAAACCGAGCCCAAATTCCATCTGCCTTTATTATGTTTTCAGGCAAAATATTCACCACTCTTTATTGAATCTTGCATTTTGAGCTCAAGGACTGTCCTGGGGCATAGGTTACTGCCCTTGACTAAAAACAAAGAGGCCAACCCAGAGGGGATATGATTGCACTACAATGAACCCATCAGACACCAATCGTTCCTTGTGGCAGAAACTAGGGAAAACCGTGGGCAAGGAACCTTACGCAGATGGTTGTTTAACAGACGTCGGAACTACAACCTGTATTATTACGAGTTGTGGATGCTAACCTAAACCTGAGGTTGGAGTAGGTAAGAGGGAAAAATGCACATCTCAGTGCTTGCACGGGTTCTTTTTATTAAATACACTTATTATATAATGCGTAATGATTTTTTCTTTATCTGTTCAATTGGAATGGGATTATGGGACTTAACTATATTTTTAGTTCAGATTGAAGATGCAGTTACCTTTTGGGAAAAATCTAGATTTGTGGTTAATATCTTTGGCCAGGATTAGGAAATTAGGGAATTGAGATTAAGGTTTAGGGATTAGAGTTTGGAGGATTAGGGTTTGGGAATTAGAACTTGTGAATTAGAACTACAGCTTTTAGAGTTAGCAGTATTTGTTTTAAGTTTGGAATTTTCCTTAGGTTAACAATATTAAGATTCCAAATTTAAGCGTAGGCTAAGTTTCAAGTTTACGAGATAAAGTTTAAAAGGATGCTCGTTGATCTGGTTATCTGGTAAAGAGAACAACTTCCCTATTACCTTATACAATTAGCTTTGTCTCTTTTCCTGAATTTGGGAAAATAGTCCACTTCACACTCGGCAAGCCAACTGCTTCCAATCAGTTCCTTTGTAAGCAGTTATTTCTCACAATGTTATTTCCAGCACCGTCGTCTTCTTTTCACATCTCAATTTTATGTCTACTATATATTGTATGGTTTGTATGTTGTTCCAAGGAGAGGAAATACACTCATGATGTGTTTGGCTGAGAGCCATTTTTATTTTCCCTGAATTACTGTATTTAGTTGTCTTTTATATTTAGTAAACTCAAATAAGTATTATTATTATATGAATTTTGCATTTAAACATCCAGAGACTTGTAATGATTGTACGCCACGTGTGGTACCCTATATAGGGTTTTGGTGATGCTCAACTCAAATATATGTACTATGCTTTGATTACCACCAAATACTATTTAGGCGGGAATTATTCGGTTGTATCGTTCCGCGTGTAAAAGGTAAACCAAAGGTTACCTCGAGGTTTGCACAGAATTCACGTGCCGCCACGCATAAGATACCTTCTGGTCTCTTGCATGACTTGGCCCAAATTTTATAGAAATAAAAGACTCAGATATATCGTGTCCATATTGGATGGGCCAAGCCAATATTTTGAGTAGTGATTGCTGGCGGCAGCCGGTATCCACTATGATAAAACTATTTATGAATGCTATAGATAGGCAAAACAAAAAATTCCAATCTTTATTCTAGTGTTGGTTGTTTTAATAATCCAAAAATATTTTTATTTCAAATATAGTTTACACGGCAAAAATATCCCCCGCGTCAATAAACCAACCAGTACTAGCTGCGTGCATGCGTAACCTTATACACGCACAGTTAAATAATACGTCTCATTAGGAAGGCAACAACCAATGATATGCGTGTTTGCTTAATAAACAACTCCCACTGAATAAGAATATTCCCATCTGAGTTCGCCACGTTCGCCATGTATGAGGCCCCTCCTATTTGGTGTTAGTAATCAAAGTATTTATAAGCTTGAAAGTGATCAGAAAGGGGTAACAATGGAATGTTGGTGCCCTCTATGGGTCAAAGTGCCCCCTAGAGGAGTACCTTCTCGATTAGCTGCAGAGGGTACTCCACTACTGGTGCCTACATGTGTACATGTCAGCACCTAGGATTCACACCACTAATAGATCTGGTTATGACACCATCTGGCCGAACAGTTGTTTTGGAAAAGTGTAAAAAAGTGACAGGTCTAAGTTGTAAAATTGAAAAAATATAGTAGAAACTGAAAAACTTCCTGGGCCCTATTTTGTGTTAGAAATTATTTTAAAGAGACAAAATTGCACAATATCAAGACAAAAAGTGTTGTAGGCTCCTACTACTGAGTAGTAATTACAGGCTAATTTTACACCCACCCCATAGGAATATTTTGACACGAAGCCAAAGTGTCAGAGGGGATCAGAAAATCTGTTTGTCTTCACGCTTCCGTCGCATCGGAAAATCCTTGGTCAACGTATGGATCTTCTTGCTGAATGGGAGTCAGAGGTCTAGCCGGTCCAAGTATGCATAATTTAGTGACTGAGTCGCTTCATTAACGAGAAATTTACGTTTTAATTAGGGTTTTTTGTATACTAAACCATGGCAATTTATTTGGCGGTGTGATACCCTAAAAGTAAATACAGGGTACACTATACAATGGGTACCACTAAGTAAACAAGCTGTTATTGCACCCAGTGGCTTAAGACTTCAGAAATCCTTAGTTGTAGGTTACTGCATCGATAGTGAATCAAGGGGTACCCTTGGATTAGAGCTAAGAGTACACAATAGAGTAGCCTAAGTCGGGTTACACGTGTGAATAAGAAACGGGCTGTGTATTTGTATACTAAGCGAAAATGTCCTGCATTGTGGGTAAATTTTTATTCCTTGTGGAGACTGTTTTCCCCTTGTAGAAACATACCGGCGAAGCACAAAGGTAACTCATAGTTGTTAGCAGGAGAATTAGGTAATTAAGAATTGTGTCAAAATGGTCTACTTTTGAGGACTAATTCTATGTGCCAATTTAAAACCAGTCGATACAAAACATCACTGTTCAGAGGGAGTGTGCAGTCATGTATGAGGGCGGATCCAGGATTTGAAAAACTTCAAGATTACCGGAGGGCTGAAAGGCTGTATGTAAACTGTCCAAAATAGCTCAAAATGGGCTGATTTGCAAGAATTTGCACAATTACCGGGGGGGGGGGCGCGCCCCTCCGCCCCCCTCCCTGGATCCGCACCTGATATACTATGTATGTATGTGCATGTGTGTTATAGCCATATGTACTACAGTAGGGGATGTCCATTGTGACCACTATTATCACAATCACACATTTTGTAAATGTTATCACAATATCGCAGTTGGGTGATATTTTAAGCATTTTTGGGAGGTATATATTTAGCCAAAAGGACAGCAGCCACATTTATAGCTAGACTATTACGTTGCATCAATTTGTTGAGTTCTCTCTTTATTAAAAAACACCCTTTGCTAATGATTTTCAAGTGATGGTAAAAACCTTGCATTGTGGATGATGTCAAATTTCTGCCATTTTGTTTAAAATAAGAAAAAAATAAAAAACTTAAAAATCTTTTTTTTTAAAGATTTTCAAGGGTGACATTAGACTACTTACAAAAAAACCTGCTGGTGGTAAATACATAGTAGTCATTAGAAATGAGCAAGTTGGCTCTTTGCCAACTGGCTCAAAAAGTCGGGACCATAGGGTAAAAATCGCCCGGTACCCAGCTAGTATTAAATAGCCGTGTAGGGAGCTATAGACAAGCTTTCTTTTTTGGCCCTAAGCACATGACACAAACAGAATAAAGCACATTGACAAAAAAGAATAGCACATAACACAACAGAATACAGCACATAACACAACAAGAATAAAGCACATGACACAAGATATGCAAAAGGTGATTAATGGACAATTAAGCTCCTATTTGCATATGTGAGATGCACAGCCACACTAAAGATTTGAGTATTTTCATGTTGTAATTTCAAAATGACAAATTTCAGAACACTTCAACTGAGCTTGCCCAGGTGTAATTGTTGTTATATATCACAGACTACAAGTTAAATTCAACAGGTAAGTGTTGGAATCTAGAAATTGAGCCACACAACAGATAACCAAAATCATTGTGAGAAAGCTAACTTTGCCAGTTACAGAAATGTTACATAACAAAACCGTGACTGAGATCATCCCAAGCATCACCAATTGGCTTCCTTTGCCAATTCCACACCACTTACAAGAGGCGCTGCCTATCACACATTGAAGGGCGAACAAAATTTAAATGTCTTATTACTCATCTCTAATTGTATTATATCATACCCTCCAGGCAAAATGTGATTCATTTAAAATATTAGGATCGTTGCGAGAAACTTGGAGTTCACATTCCGAGCATCGGGAGGTTTGGAGGATGCACATTGCTGGCAATGCTTTATGTGAAATATGCACCAGCAAATCATATTCATCCAGATTCATTTTGAAAAGGTTATCGACACGAGCCAATTCTGTATACGTTATAGCACATAAGTCAGTGGCTTTAGACATGGCGTCCCAAATGCTTGCAGGTCATTACCAGCAAAGACTAGACTTGTTTGGACTAATTAAGATGCATTTTTCATGCTGATTCTGAATATGCCCAGGAAAATGAATAATTTTGACCTTTTTGAAACGAAATTTGACAAAGTTTGATCGTTCAGCGACTGGAGTCGCTTGCCGTGTTCAAAGGAATAAGGACAGTGTTAACCCTGAGTTTCCGAGTATCTGTTTTGGCTTGTAACTTTGCAAATATTTGACTATAGTATGCAAAAGTATACATTTCTAGAAAGTAAATTGGATGATGGATCTGATTTTGGATTAGTGTAAAACAAAAACAATTTGAACTCTCATGATTTCTTATGTTATTTTTCAAATCTGTCTAGGAACGGTTGCTCATTTTTTTTAAAAGAGATTACATTTCGAAATATTAGAAACATTTTTAAAAAAGTGTGATTATTACTTTTCTTCTCCAAAATTTGAGCATATATTGGAGAACATCTTTAGTTAAAATTTGAAAAATGAAAAATTTAGAAAACTGCTCATTGAGTAGATTGATTTCTATCATAGGAAAGTTAAACCATACCTTTTACCTCAGTGTTTTTGGAGTTATCTTGCCCAAAAATTTGCCAAATTTCACAAATTTAACATTGAGAATCAATGCTCTAAGTTGCTGCAACTTATCAAGTGCTAACATGTTTATTAAACACTGATGTTAACTGGTCTTTTAAACTCCAAAGATAACAATTCAACACAATTAAAAAAAATATCCAAACTACAGATCACAGTTGTATTTGACACCACAGAATGAAGTTGCTTGAACTCTTTACAAGCTAACTTAAAGCAATATCAGCACATTTTTGAAGAGCGCCCTCAATTTTCAAAATTTGATATTTTTGCACAGCTATGTTGGTAATTGTCTAGAAAAACTACTCCTGCGAACGAGAATGCTCAAAAATGCGTATTTATCATAAAATGAGCGATTTTTGTAATTAGAATTGCGATCCTAGATTATACTTAACGGCAGAGCTGGAAATGCTAAGTTTATGTCCGTCCATGATGAAATAGTGCCACCACAAGAAAATGACCTCCAACTTGACTTTCCTGAACCAATAAAACAACTAATAGATGAGCGTAGATACGTACATGGCGCTATTTCCCGGCTATTTCATATTGGAAGGCCGTTTCCAGCAGACGTTGAATTATTATCGGGATTCCGATATTAATTATTCTAGTTACAAAATTCCTTCGTTTGCGACACATAGACATTGTAGAGCTTAACCATTCACAGGTATAGTTACTAGCCAATTACCAATGCAACCGTGTAAAAATCACAATTTTTTTGAAAAATTGGGGGCGCTCTGTGCTAATATTGCTTTAAGTTCACCTATCAGACTGTGTTAAATACTGTCATGTACCTTTTATTAATTTATGTCAAACACCTGGCAGTATTAACACTACAGCTTGATGACCAAAAAATCATAAATATTTGAGAGCTCTAATTCCAGGTGAGGAATTTGGGTCATTATTGTACTATCCAGTTGACATTTAAAATCATGTACTTCGATATCCTCTCAGGGCCAGCTGGGGTGATGAGGGCAAGTGATAGCCTTTGTTTAGTTGATGTATGCAGTGTGAATGACACTGGCAATGCATATGAGATGTATTTTCTTAAGGGCTCAAGCTACATGTTTGCTATCTTGCAATTTTTTCACTTGCCTCATTTTGTTTTAAAAATCCTGTTTTTTTTTAAAATCTCTAAATGGGTTTTTCTTATTGATTGCAAAAATATGTAGAGTGGCAAATGGAATTCAGTGAAATTGGTGTTTGAAATTCCTCTCAAATGTATGTTAGTTTAAATTGGCAAACTATAGTTTTTATAAACAATAAAATAAATGTACAACCTGACAGTACTCACCACAGAGTTATTCGGATATACCCTGGGGTAAACTGAACACCTAACAATTTTGACATTTCCCAAGGCAACAAGTTTTTTACCTTCCAGAGTTTTCACAGACCATTTGATCATTTTTTTCCACCTCATAAAGACCTGCAACCCTCTCTAAATCAAAGAAATCATAAAATTCCTAAATCAAAAGCGGAATTTTCTATCACACTCCTAAACCTGTTGCTTGCAATAAGGACTGACCTCCATTTGCAGGTATAAGGAACCCAAACTCATTTTAGCATATAATCTGATGTTGACTTTTTAAATTTTAAACATTTAAACATTATGAAAGGAAATATTCATGCATGATTTCATTTTCCAGGACAACTTGTAGTATTAATCAAATTAACACTACTAACAGATCACCTGCATAAAGTTAATTTTTTGTAATGGTGTCTGCTGAAAACCCCTAATGCAGGATCATTAGCTTCTCCAATGGGAGAACCCACTATATTGGATCGATATCCAATTCAATGCGTGGGGTATTAATAAAATGCTATTCTCACTGCCAATGATGCATTCCTTTTGCTGAAATAAAACAAAAATTTTGTGATTCTAGACTTGTACGCATCACTATATTTAGAAATAATACAGCAGGACACCTTTTGTAGTAGCTAATTAAGCACAACTTGCAATGGGGTATTTATATGCCCGCTTTTGGTAGACAAATTTTGTAGTGACATGTTTTTCATGGCTATCTACCACTAACCTAACTACAAAAAGCAATTTTTTCACAAGTTTTTTTCAACTTGTCAAGATAAAAAAAATGCTCAATTTTGTTTTAAAACAAGTCCCTAAAATAAGAAAAAGTTTTCTTACTGATTGCAAAAAATTATGCATTTGAAATATAAAAAACCTAAATAAACTACCCCATTAAATCATTGGTGAACTAAGAAGAGATTTTGGCGAGGGCAATTATTTTGTTTTTCGGCAGCTCTAAGACACTTTGTAGTAAATTAGCAAGTAAGCCACCACTACGAACATATCACCTGCTAACGGTTACATTTTTGATAATGTTGGGTCTGCTGAACCCCTAATGCAACAGGAGTCACATTAGCCGCTCGCTCCTGGGAGAACCACTAGATTGGATCATAGCCAATTCAATGACGTGGGTATTGGAAGAAGCTATTCTCACTCCAAGTGATCCATTGCTTTGTGCTGAATTAACTAAAATTTTGTTTGATTCTAGACTTGTACCGCTCACTAATTTTAGAGAGTATACAGCATAGGACACCTTTTGTTATTAGTTTAATTTGCACAAATGTGCAAATGAGGTAATTTATGACGGTGGCAAAGACAAGATAATGAGTACGACTTGTGGTCTGCCGTTATTTCACCTACCAAGTTTTTTTTGAACCTTTGTTCCAAACACTTTATTGCGATAGTGTCAGACCAGGGCCATATTTCACAAAAAGTTTAAGTTCAGTTGAAGTGAATTTAAGAAGAGTGATGTCTTCTTGTACAAGTTCTAAGGTAAATGAACATATCCAAGAGGACCTGGGATAAAATAAGACTAGGTTGACTTCATAAATTCACATCCGAGAATTCTTTTTAATTTCTCTTTTAATTGATTGTAAAATTAATTATCTAAGAAAAATACACTTAAATTATAAAATAGGGGCGTGATTAGTCATACCAACAAGTAAACCACATTTGTTTGAACAGAGCTGTTTGACCCCATGCAAATTGTCTCTTATTTTTAGAGCAATTTTAGAGAGGGACACAGTTTTGACTTGCAAGAGCTATGCCTCGCAAAAATCAGGGAAATCCATTGCAGGAATCTTGCCTAGAGCTACAAAGGTCATGATTTGTTATGTTAATAGCCCTCAATATGCCCATTCTCCATAGAAAAACGTGTTGTTTAAACTACTAGATATTTTTAAGAAAAAATCATATTTGCCCGCAATGAAATTTCATAAAATTTACACAGGATGTAGTCAGTAGAATAAATAATCTATAGTTAGTGTCAAAACTGTTATTGTCCCAGTGTATCTTTTAGTTTTTTTCTTGTTTATCATAAAAAAATGAGATGAGACTTTCAAACAGATATGTAAGAAAATGAGGGGAACCACGACTGAAGAAGAAAAAACTTTAAGCAGATGGTTCAAGCTTGAACCTCCATAATTTACACTAATAAGGTTGGGTAGTATTGTTAAATTCCAATCCTGGGTAAAAAAGGGATACATTATCCCATTTTCCCTCGTTTGCACAAAAGGGTACAGGTTCCCCAAAGTATTCTTGAGAAAGGAGTACTTTGACATATATCGGATAATCAGTGTTATCTGAATTACCCCCATCTGGAGTTATAGAGTAGCTTCTGTGGAATTTCAGATTAAAAGTTGACCCCCTTTTCGATCAGAGGGAACTTGCCACAGAAACACCCTACACTTCTAATTCATATTAACTACCCACTCTCATCCAAGAGATATGGAAAACCCTTCCCATATTGCCCAAGTTGCCATCCCCAATTTGGTGCCAGTGCATCAGGAGATAGACTGGGGGGGCATTTCCTTTTGACAAGAAAACAAGGATTTTCACTCCTCCTCTCTCCCATTTAAGCTTTCCTCCCATTTCGTTGCTGTGCCTCCAGGTTCACATAGTCACATGGGGGCATATGGGTGAAACAGAGAGATCAATTTTTCAATTAAATTAAGAAAATTGAGGGATTCAACTACATTTTCAAACAACATACCAACACTAAAGTGGATTACAATCAAAAGTTTATCCAAGCGTGAGGTTTGTAAGAAAACCAAAAAGAATTTTATCTACAAAAGATATTATATTTGGAAAGTGTTGGGTGCTCTATTCAGCTTGTGACAAGTAATCATTTGTTTAGAAAAAAGGAACCACCGACTTGAGGAAAGCGTTAAAGGATTTCCAAGTTAGCTTTGCTCCACAAAATTACACCAAGGTGTTGAGATTTGTTCAATTCCAGGTCTAGGTAAAAAGTGATACCTTACCCAAGAGAAGATTTCAATAGCTTCCCACAATGCATTGCTTCCAATGGAGGTTTTTGGCCAGGTACGTGTGAATCGTAGTGATGAAACAGGCTCTAATGCCAAGTAATGATCACAAAATTGCATTTAAGAGTGTTTTATCCCTTAACCGATTAACATGACCAATTGTAAAAAACGTCAATGAAGCAATGCATTGTGGGAAAACTACGATTCTTCTCTTCCTTCCCCCTTTCTCCTCAGTTTTGCCCCAAAAAGAACACTTTCCCAAAAAGTATTCTGAGAAAGATACCTTGACAATATGAATGATCATTGTATCTGAATTACCCATCAGCGATTTAGTAGTAGCTTCTGTTGAGAACATTCAGATAAAAAGTTGCCACCATTTTAAATCCAGTTTGGAACTTGCAACAGAACACCCTACACTTCTAATCATATTATTAACTACCACTCTCATCAAGATATGGAAACCCAACATATGCCCACAGTTGCCATCGCCAATCTGGGCCAGAATAAGGTGCAAGATTGGGGGCATTTCCTTTTGACCCAGAAACAAGGATTTCACCATCCTCTATCCCATTTAAGCTTTCCTCCCATCTTCTTTGCCTCCAGGTTCTCATAGTCACATGGGGAAAAAATGGGTGAACAGAAGATCAATTTTTCAATTAAATTCTGAAATTGAGGGATTCAAATACCATGAACAACATACCACACCAAAGTGATTTTAACAATCCACGGTCTACCCCCCAAAGCGTGAGATTTGTTAAGAAAATACAAAAGGAAAAATTTTCTCTACAAAAATTAATTGGGAAAGGAAGTGTTGGGTCCTCTATTCAGTTGCTTGAACAAGACATAATTTTTTTAGAAACGAGGATACCACCGAGATGCGGAGAAACCGTTTTTTAAAAGATTGTTCCAAGCTAGCTTTAACTCCAAAATTACACAAGGTTGTGGTCTGTTCAACATTCCATGTCCTAGTAAAAGTGATTTACCTTCACCCAATTTTCTCCCAGTTGTGCCCAAAAACGCTACACTTCCCAAAAGTGATCTTGAGAAAGGAGTACTTTGACATATCTGGAATGTCATTGTTATTCTGAAAATTACCTTATCCAGAGATATAGTAAGTAGCTTCTGTGAGAACATTTTCAGAATAAAGTTGAATCCCCTTTTAAATCCGTTGGAACTTGGCCACCAGAACACCCCTACCTTTAATCCTATTAAGTATGCAATCTCATCAAGTATGATAAAAGCCCTCCATATGCCCAAGTTGCCATCCCCAATTCTGGTGCCATGCATCAAGGAGCATAAGCACAGACTGGGGGCATTTCCTTTTGACCCAGAAACAAGGTTTTTCCAATCCTCCTCTATCCCATTTATGCTTCCTCGTTTATAGCTTCTTGCTATTGACTCAGGTTCAATCATAGTCACATGGGGGCAAAAGGAGTGAACAGAAGATCAATTTTTCAATTCAAATTATGAAATTGAGGAATTTTCAAATACACACAAACAACATACCACACCAAAGGGATTTAACAATCACATGGTCCCCCCAAGTGTGAGATTTGTTAAGAAAACAAAAGGAAAACATTTTATCTACAAAAGATGTTTTATTTGAAATGTGTTAGGTGTTATATTGAAAAAGGGTGGGTGCTCTCTCCGGCTTGCTTGAAACAAGTACTAGACCGGGATTAAACAAAACTACCTCAGTAAATAGAAGTGGTGTCTTTGCACAATAGTGTTGACCAGTAATAGGTCCCCGAAAAAAATTTGAGACTAGATCCATTTTGCAACCCGCGGTGGCCTAATTTGGTGGATTCCAAATAACCTGTGTTACTCTTAACCTCCAACCCTCACTCAGATGTCCATTAAAGTGACCCATATTTGGGTATTCGACATTGCGTTTTACGTCCTTATACTGAGAAGTTGGAAACGAATTACAGTTGCTAGTCTTTTTTGGGAATGATTTTTCACAATAAAACAACAGCCGTTGTATACCAATCAACCTTGCAAGCTCAAAACACATCAACCAATTGTGTTCCGACAATTTTGTCATCATATTTGACCATGAGGCAGACTTCATGTTAAATTTAATAATGCCTGGCATCATTTAAAAGTGATTGGAGAGAACAATAATGTTTCGCTACAAATACAAAACGCTCACTTGTCAACACGATGATCCAGTTTTGTGACCTTGCCAAAAACAAAACATTTTTGAAACAGTTAAATATCTACTAGCTAGATACACATAGCCCTACAATCTTAGCCAAAAGTGTTGGAACACTTTTATTAGGCCACTTCAAAATTTCCCCCCTCCACCCCCCTGGACAAATGTGAAAATCCTGAATTTTGTTCTTGCCCACCCTACAAGAACCCAACATTGATTGGTGGGATAGGGTGGTGCGGATAGAGAATGCTGCCAAGCCTCCCAACCCCAGTTGACATGATTTCCTAAGATCTTTTTAGAGAAATGCGGCAAATAATCGGGCAAAAAGAGCAGTCGTGTTCCACACATTTGGCTAGATTGTAGTCCCTTGTAATGTAACCACCGGTCCACCCTGGCACTTTCAGAGAAGTGTATTTATTATGCATGACAAATAGAGTGTTTACATCTGAGAGCCAGTGGAGATTGGGTCATTAAGACACTATCAGTGATCTCCCCAAAATAGTAAAATACTTAAAATTTTCATTATTGCTTTAAATTGATGGATAGCATGTAGAATTCCTCCCAACGAGTTACTTTCCCAACTGAAAATGACAGAAAAGGAATGAAACTGGCAGGAGTGTTCGAATATACAAATCCCCATTCAATTACAAGCTGTAGTATGTCCGTATGGACAGTATGGCTAAAACTGTCCGATTTGTCTTTTATTATGATGCTATCGTCTTAGATCATTTGCAGAGTATGCTAGGATACCTGGTATATGTACCGTCATGCAAAAAATCTATTTTTGATTATTTTTTTCGTTCATGATTTAGCACATCACTGATAGTGTCGTTAAGGCTGGTATTATGAAAGGGAGTCTAACCCAGAGTTGTAAGTCTTACTTTTTTTTTCCACATACCTAAAAATGTGGTGTAAAAGGATGAGAAATTTCTAATGGATGGGCTGGAATTGGTCATCCACAATGTCCATGAGGAATTGTTCAACCCATTCATTTAACTTTCACAGATTTGAAAGGAAAAAAGGCACTATATAGGACTAACCCTGCTTTAAACCCCAGGTTAAATGAGATTCCCTTTAAGGAATACAGCCTAATTCACTCCACAGAACCTCTGTTTGATGAACTACAACATTTATATCATTTCAAAAATATTCTTTAATTTATGTTGTTGTGTTACTTGTTGTGTTGTTTCTCTGTTGATGTTGTGATTCTCTAATGTCTACCTGTTAGCCATATAACCAACCAATTATAAATTTATTGGCAATTTTCAAATATCCAAATACAGAAGACTGGGATTTATGACAGCATTTGATGTTCCTGAAAATGATACAAAAGTGAACACTACCGGATCAATTGTTTGGAAGGAAAATTTGAACATTATGCTATTAAGACCTGCATATTCACCTTCCTAAGCGTGACCACCAGGATATATTTGTTGCGTTTTGTTATGAATTAAAAAATTTGCCACATTGTTATTTTTTATATTGACAACTCTTTGAAATCTGTCAACATACAGCGATACAACAAACTGAAAACAGAGGAGTTTCATTTCTGGCACATTCATCTTGACATCTATCCATATGCAGCAGATTTCCATATTCCCACCACACCACCTCCCAACCCCCCCCCCCCCCCCCCCCCCCCCCACCCCCTGTTCTTGAGTTAAAAACTTAAAGAAAAATCAAGATTTTATAATTTCTTAGCAAAAAAAAATAAAGTCAGGATGCAATACTATCAATCTATGACATTTATATTATAGATTTCTGGTTTATCCATATTATAAAGGGTCTTAGAATTTTAGCCCCAAAAAATCAACGTTTTCTAAAAAAAATCCTGTTTATCACATGTCACACAACGAGATTACCTATGAACCTGATGCAATGTATTAAAAACTATATCACTAACAAAAAGGATACCATAAAATAAGATTGTAATATTTTTACTTTAAAAAAAAAATTATTAAAAAATAATTTCACTTAATTTACGGCCCCACAAACATTGCATGTTCGGCGCCTAAGAAATCATCCCTGCCCCCAAATATTTCAAACCAAAACATCATTTCTTAAAATCTCATGTATATTTCTCTTCAAGTAAAGGTGGCTGTGTTTTTGTTTTGTACCGAGGGGCGGAGTAACTCCACAATAGAGCACAGTTTCAAAGCTCAGCCATCAGTTTTAATACATAGGTGAAAGTTATGAAATGTGTGCCACAGAATGAGAATTTACTGGTTCTGTGTTACTGATCATAAACAATTCAGGTTTAACATTTAGGGATAATGGCTGGTGCATACCCATTTCAAAAAGCTCCACGGTGACTTTGGGCCAAGTCCTTCTATTACCATGGATTTCAATTGGAATGGAATATTGTAATACATACAAATTAAAAACTAAGTTAGGGGGAACTCCCCGTTAGAGAAAGAAAGGAAAATTGAAAAGCAAATCTAGACAAATTTACAAATATTGTTATATAGCCTCCATTTTGTGATGAAATGCAAATTGAATTTTATTTATTTTCCTCAATGTTATTTGAGAAGAGATTCTCACAGAAAAGACTTGTGTTTAACTATTTAAAAAGAGAGGGAAAGGGGAATATCCCTAGTTGTTTTTTGCTAGGGGCACCTGTTAGATTGCACAATAGGGGAAGTGGGGAATTCCCCAAGATGAAAACTTAGTACTGAGTAAAATTGTTTAGCTTTGAGATCAAAAACATTGCAGAATCTAGGGAATTTCCCCCACAAAGCTATATATGGAAAGTGATGTGTAGTGCAAGGTTTATGTTTATGCATTATGCTGTTGTAATGTCTATTTTAAGAGTTGGGAACTTTATGAAATATTGCTATATATGAAGGAGGAACTGCCAGAAGATGGGTCCGCAGTTGTAATCAGCTATACATTATGGTTATAGCTAGTTTTATCTTAAAATAATGAGTAGAGTTTATGCTCCACACAGTTGCCAGGATTTATTATATTCAATTCCATGTGAGCAGAGTGCTGTAAGTATTCTACTGTCGTCTTTTAAAGCGAAAGTGATGGGAATCAAAATAGGATTCCAACATGGGACAGATAGAAATAGTTGGTTGGTGATTATTGGACTGATAATTACTGTGGAAAATATTGTGTCGCGGAGGGGCTTATGTAAACTGGTAGTATTGAACTGCTGGACAAAAGTTACTAAGAAACTGAGGAAGCTTCTTATGTAATATACCATGGATATTTGTGACTTTGCATGCTGTCATTTGTTGTAGCTTGCTGTGAGGACCATATCATTGTTGACTGCACGCTTCTGGGGAACATTATTGGACATTCTTGGGGACAATAAAGTTATCCAACCAAAATTGTGGTAATTGTGTATATGTAATGTGTTTTGGAAACATACCAAATTCTTGAACCTTTCCAAGTAAAAATCATGAAATCTGTATATTATATAAAATTCAGATCAATTGTGCACAAAGGCTCATTATTTGTGTTTCAAAGGTATTTCTGACCTTGACGTCCACGGGACGTAATTAAACACCTATTCATTACAAATTACTAAATACAGGAAGCGGATATTTAAATGCATTAGTATATCAATCCCACGAATGCACACTAGCTGAAGTGAAAAGTTCCAGCGACTCTGTAGTTAGTGTAAAGCCATGGCCGTCGATGGTAAGCATCACTCTCTTTTTCCCTGACTGATGGTTGAGGGCAGCATTTGTACCTGGGATGGGTCCAAGTTTGCGCTGAGGCTTCTCAGCTGAAGGGCTAGTCTCTGCTTCTGGATTATGCTTGTAGCAGTCGATAGCTCAGCTCCCTGTCTGTTGCTGGGACTGGGAATTCAAAGCCTGCAGTTGTGGAAGTACAGAGAGGAAGCAAATTAAGTGAAGTGCCAATTTATTGAATAAGTTCAAGCACTGTTTAAATTGTTGTCGTTTGTACACCTTCTTGGGTTGGATGTTTTGGTGGTATTTTCCTAAAGATGCAGCTCTAAAGTGGAAGTGGCACATTTTCAAGAAAATGTGAGATTCCCTCAATTTGTCTCAAATGATCTCTCGGCCATTTGAAGAATACAAATATTTTTACCACACAAAACTAACAGCACAAAACAGGTACGAGCCTTAATAAGAGACTAAAGGACTTTCACTACAATTGTAGGCCAAATTTTGAAGTTTGTCTTAAACTTACGAACATGTGTCTACTTCATGATTATCAAGACTCAAACTTGTTGATATTAAAACCAAAAAAGTTTCAGACACAGCCAATGAAACAGGGTGGATGCTGCTGGAAAAAAATGTGGTTTCTTGTTTAATGATCCATGTCTGCTGAATGAAAATCAATCCGGAGTGATTTATTATCAAATCATTCTGTTTACCTCTGAGGGTCGCTGATTTGCGGCTTAATCCTTTCTGAGAGAGTGAGAACTAATGTATAACCTTAAACCCATGCAAATATTAATTTTGAAAACATCTGAGGGTGCATATTTCCAAATGTGCCAGTGCCTTTTAGTTTAATATGTTCATTCATTAGACAGTACCAATAAACATGGTAATAATTAACTTTAAGTTAATAAACTACATTTGGAGTTGAAATACATATTACGAAACACAGGGCATAGCCAAAATAGCAATTTTTTTGGGGGGGGGGCAGAGGGTCCAGGATGAAATTTTGGGGGGCTTTTATACATTAAAATTTATCACAAAACATAGGCTTACACAAAGCTTCGGTGATTTACTATATAGGAGATTCTGTCATTATTTTTTTGGGGGGCAGAGGAAAGGCCTCTGAAGGCAAGCAAAAGCCCACCACCATGCTTCCCACTGGCTCCTGTAGAAACAGCAAGTCATTGTGTCAGTTTTACAGTAACATACAGTAGAAGTAGTTATTGCAATGGACCCATAATTTAAAAACCATGAACGGAAAAAAGGCAAGGGGTGGGCCACGTAGGTGGGTGACCTGATCCCAATCCTGATCCATTTTTCATGGAAGCATTACCTAAGAGCATAGATTCTAAATTTTGAGTTAAATAGAACAGCTGTTGGATAATGGAAGCAACTAGGAACTATGCATTTCCGGCTTGTGCACTTGCTAATGCAGTGAATCTTGAGTGGGGCTGCCTTTTCTTGTTAGTAGCCAATGAGAACACACATATTAAATAAGGTATTACTATGCACAGTGGATGTTGACAGATGGACATGCCCAATATGTGTGTCCCTCCTAGCAACATGACCAAGTAAATCAGTCATTGTGTTTGGTGAGAAATGAAGGTTACCTTTTTTGGTTTACTTTATGGTTGACGAGGGACCACCCAACATACATACATCACTACATTACATTACACATACCGCATGACGGCTGAATGCTAAGTGGTCTTATCAGCTTCAGCTGGGCGACCCACAAATATGTATATCCATGATTCAAACAAGTATGACCAATTTTTAAATCATACTAAGAAAATTTCATCCCTTTGTTCACCCAAACTACAACTGCCTGCAGCTCCAACAGTTGGCGGCAAAAAACCGCAGGACACATTTCCTAATTAATAATCAAAACTGAGGAATTGGTTAAAATCTGAGTAAATTATCCAGCTATCGGAATAGGGATAACAAAATTTTAGGTCATGCCAAGATAATTTCAAACTAACCATTAACAACCATATCATGTTGGCACTATAAACAATTCAGAAATTCAAACTTCAATTAACAAGTGCATCCTCTTTATTGCCTCTTACGACCTGCAGGGAATACATCAGGACTATTATAACCCGAAACGGAAGGAGGCTGTAGAAACAGAAGCTGGCACCAAAAAAATGCACTCCTCCACAAAAACAAGGACGGTTCTTGAACTACAACTGTTGCCGCTTTTGCGATCACCTTTCCTTCTGCACAACTTGACCTCTAATGACCTTTGACCTCACTCAAAGTATGTGACTTTTAACCCTAACATGGCACAATGCAGGCAAAACAAAAATGAATCTAATAATGGAAAATGTCCTTTTTAGAGGTAAATTTTCCCCATGAAATTAAAGTTATTACTGCTTGAACAAAAAGTTCACCAAATTTTTTTTTTTTTTTTTTTTTTTTTTTTTTTTTTTAAAAAATTCCAACAAATCCACAAAAACATGGGGGAGGGAGAGAAATTGTGCCTCAAATGAAATCCTATAAATATATGTACAGTCTTCTTTCTTTTTTACTTTAAAATGTTGAATATTGTCAGTTTTATAGACATCAATCCTTTTCAATGTTATTTCTAAGCCACTGAATTTCCACCCTTTGAGCGGGGATGTCACACGTTGGACCCTTAATTTAGAGACAGACCCATAAGAGCACTTGACATTGCATAACATTAACATTAAGATATACCCAATGCAAGTTAATCCATCAGTATGTGTACATAAGCTATTTGCCCATACAAACGTGATGACTTTCAAACCACTCTGTGGTTACGAAAACAACAAAAACTGCACTCAAAATTAGGCTGTGGAGGGAACGTTCTATGTCTTCTTGTTGGAAAAACAGGCTTCAGCCAACGTTTGCCAAAGTTGCCAAAAATATTATCTGCCATTGTTAATTCATATAGAATAAAATTACACTTCGCTCCTAATATTCCCGGGGTCTATGTTGGTCAAATTTCCAAAATAAAATGTCAAAATATGATCAGGGATCATATGGGAAGGCAATATGGCAAAATTGCTTTATCAAATGAGAAACATGTTTCTATAATGGGAAAACATTGAAGCCCTTGCTTGTCTTTGTAAGTTTGTGGGGTGTGTGTATGTGTGTGTGTGTGTGTGTTGTGTGTGTGTGTGTGTAGTGGTGGAGGGGGGAGAGATTTGCACATATTTCTTTTCTGTGTGCTACATATGGGCAATATTTTTTTTTAGGGTGTACTTTAGTAGGTATAATCAAAACATATCAATTTAAAGGGGATGGCCCGATTTAAGTGATAAATGTTCTATGATAGAATGGCCTTCACCCAAAACCCCATCTGTAAAGTTTCACGCCGATATTTCAACCAGTTTTGATGTGAGAGCTAAAAACGTGATTTTGTAAAATCCCCATAGAGTACTGGGTAAAATTTAATATTGGTCGACCAAAATGGAGAATATTTTCGCTCATAACAATCAAATAAACATCCCCCCATTTAGCCCTAAGATTTCCAGGGTAAGACAAAAAAATAGTAGCTTTCTTCTGATACCAAAATGTTGACCACTTCCGGTAAAATCTGGGGTCACTGTGGACGAGGCTATTAGCAATCGGGCCATGGACCTTTAATATTGAAATTTATTCAATGAAGTCCCTCGGGCCTCATCTTTCTTTTTGGATGACCTGTAAATGTGACTATGGCCTATTCCTGCAACTTTACTTTATTAAAGGTGCATTTCGTGATTTCAGCACCTTCTGTTTTATTCATTGATCACTTGAAATCCTTGAGAAAAGCTTATTCTCAAAATTTGAGCTATTCCCGATCTTGCGGTTTTTGTTGTTATGAGCAATTGCGCGTTTCCCTACGGGTCCCCACGGTTCCCACTCAGACTGTACACCCAAACCAATCAGACTATACACCCAAACCAATCAGACCGTGCACCCAAACCAATCAGACTGTACACCCAAACCAATCAGACCGTGCACCCAAACCAATCAGACTGTACACCCAAACCAATCAGACTGTACACCCAAACCAATCAGACTGTACACCCAAACCAATCAGACTGTACACCCAAACCAATCAGACTGTACACCCAAACCAATGGAGTGTGTACCTAAATCCAATCATGCTGCAACCCCACACCATCAGACACACCACCCAACCAATTGCAAGTTACACAAGCCATCATGCATGTCATGTAATTTTAGTTCCTTACCTGCAGTTAAAGGCTGACTCAGAGATTTCCCGATGAGGGTGCACTCAATTTCCAAAAAAATCATGTTTTTTGCATTGTTATATTACCCTCAAAATTTTGATTAAATCATTATTTTCCTCACTTTTATTTTATTAAAAGATTTCTCATGGGAAAAGTACATTGTTTATGATAAAAAGGAGAGCAGGGGATTCCCCCTATTGTTTGTGCAAGGTGCACCCTGTTAGCCTCTAGTTGCCAATAGGGGAAGTGGGGGTTTCCCCAAGATGTAAACTTAGAAACTGAGTCAACTTGTTTTATGCTTTGAGATCAAAACATTGCAGATCTGGGAAAAGTCCCCATGGTTTATAAATGTGAAATGATGCAATTCAGGTGATTGTAAATTTTTGTGAAAATTCTGATTTGACAGTGATAGGGTGATGTTTATGCATGATGCTGTGGTAATATCTATTTTAAGACTTGGGAACTTTGTGAAATGAAGGTATAAAGCCGAGTTGCAAAAGTTTTGTTCGCCAGCAGTGAACCAGGAAGCGATACAGTATAATTATTTATAGCTAGTTTTAATCTACAATAATGGTAGATTTGAGCTACATATTGCCAGGATTTTTATAATATTGGATGCCGCCGGAGCTTAATAGCTGATCTGTGCGTGTCGTCTTTTAAGCCAGAAGAGCTTCCGTTTTGGAATCAAAGAGAGATTCCAGTTGTGGTCCTAAATGAGGAACATTAGCGACCGACTGATGGTGGTAGAATACCTGGGACGTATTGCAGATATAGTGTTCGTAGAGGGAAAAACCCCGTCGTCTTGAACTGCTGGACCAAAATTACCTTCAGGACTTGAGCCGATTCCCATTGGAATTATTTACTATGCTGAGGGAGTTGTTGGTATGGTGAACTTATGCGCTGTCATTTTGGAGTCTTTGCTGTGAGGACATCTCATTGTTGAACTGCAACGCTTCTTGTGGACATTAGTGACATTCTTGTTTACAATTAAATGAGACCCACGTACAACGAATAATATTAAAACAATACTGACCAACATCTCGAGTGGTTTTCATGGAAAACTGCATTATATTACCCTAACAATGAATTACAACCACTAGTCTGACCATGTGCTATTTAAAAATTACGCGCTAGTGTATAACGTGTTATGCGATAACACCGGCACGTTTAGGTCCTACATCCATAGGAATACACATTATGAAAGCCATCATGCGTGAAGATATATGAACGCTACTGTGCCGTCCTTATCAGCATAACACAAATACATATCCCATATACATACAGTAGCGCGAATTTGAAATAGCGCATGGTCAGACAAATGCTTTTAATGTAATTCGTTTTAATGGTTATTATAAATTCGTTTTCTTTTTCCCATGAAAGCACTCCATATGTGTTCAATAATTGTTTTTGATAGGCGTCGTATATTATGTAAGTTATTCTGCAAACAGTTCCCCTTTAAGTATAATCTTATAAATTGTGTGTAATCTTACTATGTAATTTTGTTTGGACATACCAAATTCTTTGAACCAAACCATTAAAGATCATTACAACTGTTTTTATTATATAAAATTAGATCACCTGTGCACAAGGCTAATTTATTTGTGTTTGCAAGGTATTTTTCTGACCTTGTACGTCTACGAGACGTCATAACAGCATGTACATAATGCTTGTCCATATACTAGTCATTGTGTGAAATAACTATACTCATATTGAAGTCTTTCAATAGAAAAACAAACTTTGGTTCAATCCGGATCCGGAAATTCTGTTGTACACGGGTATCCTATGGCACTGTTATACTGTGCATAAAATGCTACTGCATGGAAAGTAAAATCGATTCATCTCTTAACCTTTGGATTGAACATTTTAGGTGACTATCTTTAGTTTCTAGATGACTATCTTTAATTTCTACTCAAAATAATTATATTCGGAAATCTCTGAGTAAGACTTTAAACAATGGTGAACGATAAATGACTTTGGCCTTCACGTTTGCCCCTTTCACTCACACATATCCCTGATTTCAATCCATAGCATACCAAATACAAATGAATCCATCACTGCACTAAAAGCAACTTCATACTTTAATCAACACACGGCATACAAATAATGATCCCAAGTGACCTCAAATGACATTTGACCTCAATATCTGTATCCTATCCTCATATAAGCCCCTCTGGTTAATACATAAGCACATTAATGTGAAAATGATCTTTCACTGCAGTAAAAAAAGCTATACCAAATTAACCGAAGTGTAGATCACATGTCTGACACACAGACACAAGGACCATGCTGCCATAAGGTCTCTCTGATAAAAAAAAAGTTGGGAGTACCCCTTTAGTACAAAATACCATTTATGAGACAATGAATCTATTACAACAACAAAATACAATAAAACAGTAAATACCACATCCCGAATTAATGTTATTTAGAGACCATTGACATCAAACCAACATTTGTTAACACTTGAATGTCCTGTCCATGTCATCGACTTTCATCACGCAAATTGTTACCCATGTACTTATAACTGAATAATTCGCACTGACAGAAGACCCATTACATGCGGCGTGTCAACAAACAGCGCTACCGACCGCTGCGGTCGCCGCAAAACGAGCTCTTTGACACCGGTACATTGCTGCATTGCAAGAAACATTGGCTGCGGTGCTATGATCTGCGGGGTATCAGTTATAGAATTTAAAAGTCCATTAAAGGGCAGTTTGACGTGAAAAATAAAGATGCGTCAGAATTTTCTTAGAAATTTACCCAAAATAAAAGGGGAGTAGAAGAAGATAAACAGGATGTTTTAAGTTCTAGTAAGTTTATAACATTGATACCGACATTGTAGAGGAGGGGAAAAGTGTGATCTTAAAATCCTGAAATGGGTACAAATATAATTCCTGGCTACCCAATTCATAGAAAATATTGTTTGTTTTTAGACCAAAGTGTATCTTTCCCATACAACTTCTAATGGGGTTTTACTATACACATCATCTTCACAGACATGAAGCTTATTCTGCTTAAAGTAAATTGTGCAACTTTGTCTATTTGCACATTGGCCAAGAAGGAGTAGCTCTCGAACTCTCACCAGGTTAATGCTACGAGTTCACTCTGCTTGATTGTTGCCAATCAAGGAGTTGGTGTAGCTCTGGATTTTTTCCACAAAGCCTCTACTAACAGTGTCATTACTTCCCACAGAAATTAAAAATACTGCCAGTTAAAACTTGCAAGATCCTCTTGTAGGGTTAAGAGAGACTTTGCACAGTATTCCTGGGAATAAGAGCAGAAAACTTGGTAAGAGAGAGTTTGTACAAGTTTTTTCAAGATAAAGCAGAAAATATGGGAATCACAAAGTATGACCTTTGGCCTACAGACTTATCTGTCACAGAGCCGAGCAGAATTAGGGGACTAATTGCGCGTATTTGGTCAAATATTTGTCAACGCAGGCGAAGACCATATTGGTTTGAATTTGTTGGTATGGGTGGGGCATATTCGAACAAAATAATTAGTTAAAATGTCCTAAAATGCCCAATTTGAGCCAGGTTTTTTCGACTCACAGTCACATAAATTGAGGCGAGTAAACGTTCGCGTTTTAATAAGCTTTAACTATTCACAGATAATTCTTCATGGCTGACATTTGTTTGCACGCATCATATTACATCAGATGCGCAATTGGTCACCTTATTCTGTCCCTGACTATAAGAATCCTGTGGTGTAGGTGTCATCTAGATCGGGTCAGGGGTCAGACGTACAGCAGGTGACTGGCAGGCGGACGAACAGACGCCGACAACAGATTTTGCTATGGACCACAACCCCTTCTGCTAAAGCGCCAGGGGGGATGAAAAGGAAAAATTGTACAGCCAAAGATTAACCAATTTCTCTCTAGATTTCTGCCCACACAATATGCAAGATACTGTAACACTATGGTGATAAACCACCACCCTTGCAATCATGTTATGCAAGAGACCTGATGAGGAGAAATCTGATGAGGGTAGATGGTTACCCTGGTAGAATTAAACAAAAAGAAGATTCTACCTACAAGGGCCAGCTGAGCTAATGGCGGCCATCAAGAACATGTGCCTGAATGGTGGGTGTAGTTGCCCAAAGCTAGGCCCCCAGCCCGAAAACTGTGGATTGGCATCAGGAAGGGCATCTGGTAATATCTTTGCTCTCAATAAATCCTCACACAGCCATAAATACTGAGTGTTGAGGTGTTATCCCGCCACCCCCATATAGCGGTTTTAAAAATTTGGTTTAACTACACTAACTACTAAAGACAACCTACAGTGTCCTCATTGTGCCCACAAAGCACCTGCTCATGAAAATAACTGCACATCACACCTATTATCAGTTGTTGCATTGACCCAATGTTCCATTATCTGATATCACCTATTTTCAGCAATAATTGTGTGAAAGAATGAATACCTCCTAAAAGATTCACACATTCCAAATGATGCACAAAAAATCTTGCAAGCAACCCCCATTATCTGTTTTTGAGTCAGAGTGACAGCATGCAGAATCACAGATGATTGTGTGTTTTCACTCACAAGTATAAGGTAACTAATACATATTATACTTGCAATCCTTCGTAAATTTATAGAAGGGCATTCTAAAGACAATGATATTCCAATTCCACCAAATATGGTGGGTGGCACCAAATATATAATGTGAAGTGCTTATATATGATTGTTTAATAACAGTTTGAGGCCAACCCAAATCTGGGTATGCAATTTCAGGAGAATCTGCCCATACAGATTTTAAAATACAGGGTCTTTGTTATGTCTTCTACCATCAAACCCTGGAAGTTTGTTTCCCATGATAACTTGTGGGGACGCGAAAGCAAGTGCAATGGCTTCTTTCAAATAGAGGAACACACTGATATAGATAGGGAACAGCACCTTCTTTAAGGGCACAAACTGTTGATGCAGAAGGATTTGAACTCACAAACCTCTGTGGCATGTGGTTTGGGCACGCACCACGCATACATGCCCATGTATGATTACTAAAGCAAAACAAAATAATTTTTTAGTTTTTTTGTTTTTTTTTTTTTTTCTCGCCTCGCCTGGCTAGCGAGCAATTTTTCATTTTTTAGGAGTTGTTCCGACTTGTGTTGTTTTCACTGTATATGTAAAATCTTGTGAGCTTTTGATTGTACTGACCCTTGTCACCAACAATACTCCTCTAACCCTAGTGAGTACATCACACACACCACACCAACTGAAACAAGCAAGCTCTATATGGACTATGGAAAGTGTATTGTGGTCATGGTTTTACGAGTTATAAACATATAGGCTTGGGTTGTTTCGTAACCTGACCAGGTTTACCCGACCATTATGAATTCAAACAACCTTGCAGGGCTCGATTAGCACTGGCCCGCGGCCAGTGAAATTCCTGTCGGGCCAGTAAAAATTCAACTGAGTGTCCGTGGCGCCAGTGAATTTCAGAAATGTAGTTTTTGGTAGTCTTGTAATAAATTTCAGCTTACCTCCATGTCGAATTTGAATTATCCTAAAATGCTCAACATTTTTATTTAATATTTTAATGAATTTTCGCTTTTCAAAGTCATCAGTCACTATTCAGTGCTGGCTCCCACTGGCACAACTTCTCTAACACAGCATTTTATGTGCATTA